>BHFT01007686.1:0-86577 GCA_004320025.1 Laticauda laticaudata | reverse complement strand
CAACGGATGGCAAGTGTTTTTCTCCGTTTTACATCCTCTTTCCATCTGTTGGTGCAGTGTGACAGGGGCTTTAGCCTCTTGTCACATGAAATTCTGTGGTCTCAGAAACAAAACCTTGGTGCAATGTTTTTGATATCATTTTACATAGACTACACATTATACTATACTAATTATACTATATTCCTGCAATTATGTTTTACTTGACAAATCCTGGGTTGGCACAGTGAATATCCAGAGTAAGTTTGGCCTCCTAATAATAGATAATAATCATAGCATGTTCAGTATTCATATTTTAAAAGAACAATTCATATCTAAAATCACAATTACACACATCACAGTTACATGTTTAAGTTCTAACAGAATTTTAGAATAGAATCACGGTTCATTTCTGCACTTCCATTTATGGACAAATAAATGCAAAATTGGTTGAACACCTTTTTCCCCCACTGTTTCTTTTAGAACAAGACTGTTTGTCAACCTCCTGTTTCTTTTAGAGCAAGACTGGCTAAAAGAGTCTCTGCTGGTCTAGATGCCTGTGCAATCCATCATGATTAGAGACGTCATATAAAATTTCATAGGAAATGGCTCCACAGTCATGGTTTGGCAATAACAGCCCAGGCCTTGCTGTTTTGTCTTATAATCTTGAGTCAGCTGACAAAAAAGCCGAAATCTGAGCAGACCTTGAGGTCACTTCCTCAATTTATCCCTAAGTGATTAGCGTGACACCCAGAAGCTCAAGGGTCTACTAAGAGCTTAGCTTCAGCACAGAAGATTTGGAAACTTGTAGGGTGAGATTTATAAACCACCCTTTTCAAGGAGATAGATGAGTTTCGCCAGGGATATTCACAGTGGCACCGCAAAAGTCCTTGAATAGACTTGGTTTTTTAACTGCTTATAAAACGAACAGGTAGGTAAACAGCATGGAATGTTTCTGTTGAGCTAAGCAAGATCAATTACGTATAGGTGATTTCAGTTTACACCCTAGCATTCATTCTGGGGTTTTTGAGGTACTGCCCGCATTCCCTGCTTCCTATGCAGATTATTTTGTGGCTCTTGTTTGTCTGCTCAAGCGCCATTGCAGCCTGTCCGTACGCTTGGGTGTGTTGAAAGAAAGACATCTGCTTTAGCATTGCACTTGAACTGCTTGACAGCCCAGTCGATTTATACTCCATCAGCTGCTTCTATATTAAATGCTACACACGTAGGTAAAATTAGAAATTAATCAGATCAGATTTCCAAGGATAGATTCTGCTATACTTCCCAGACAGAAAGGGGTTCCATGGCCTAAGCTTTCCAGCATTGAAAGGGAGATTGTTTGGCAGAGATGGAGGCAGCCTCTGTTATTCCGTTAATCCCAGAAATCCACATTCCCCTTGCTATCAAAACACCTCATTATGTTTGATGTGTTTGCAACACATTTTGAGGCACATCACAATTAGTCAGAAGAATCCTCAAAAGATATGATGTGGCCAAAGGCCATATATAAATGTGCTGCTCTTATGAGATAGGTAACTTTTTAAAAAAAATAAAGCATCCCATGAGGAATGAGTGTATTTGACCAAAGAATGTTTTACTTTTCAAATTATTTAGCCTCGGAAATGAGACTTTTGGATCAGCATTGTTTGCTAACCTAAAATGCAAGACTTAAAAACTCCAAAGTGGCTGGGAGGACAACTCTAATTACACAACAGCCGGATTGGCACTTTTATGATTGCAGTCACAGGTTCTATTCTTAGCTTCCCCTTTGAAAGGATGAGTTACAAAATCCATAATTTCTAGTAGCTGCTGGTTGGAGTGATAGGAATTGTAGTTTAACATTTCTGTAGGAAGGGAAGCAGGATGGCGAAAATGGGATATCCCATTATCTTGTTTTTTACTTTTAAGAAGCAAAATGAGAGCAAAGCTTTATATTTTTTTGGAGATTTTATCTAATATTTACTTGCAATACAAATCACTATAAATTCCACCTATGGAATTTATAGTGATTCCACCTATGGAATTTCAGGTGGAAATTCCACCTATGGAATTTGGATGAAACTGGTGTAGATTTCAGTTAAGTTTCCTTTTAAGGCATGCAGATTAGCATCATCCCTATTTGACAAAAGTAGGGTCCTTTTAATCCATATGAATGTTCACCTGGCTAGAATAGTTTTCATAAGTTTTATCTTTTTATTTTTTGAGTCAGTAATGTGTAGAGATTAGTTTTTAAATATTTTATATGTTCACATATCAGATGAGATTTAATTCAGCAGTGTGCCACTACGTATCGAGCTGGCTTTTGATTATTAAGCCATTTTACTAATATAAGGATTGCTGCAAAATAAGTGATACATTCACAAAGGAATCTTGGATTAAACTCAGAACAGAAGACCTCCATGAAATTTTCTGGAACAGAAAAATACCAAAAGTGGTAGCCCATAGGCAGCTGATGGGAAGCTTGCAAGAGTTTCCTTCGTGTTCAGCCTTTTTTCGTAGTTCTCTGAAGCAGAAGATAACATTACTGCAATGTGCTGTGTATAAGATCCACTCTCGGCAGCTTCTCAGGAGCTGAGCAGGTGTTGTTTATGCCAGTTTAGCAAATGTGAGTTATGGGGAACATATTATTTATCTTCTGCAGAAAGAAACAATTCTGGTTTTCTAATTTCCTCTGCAAGCCATGGAACCTGATATACCATCTGGGAGCCCTATATAGTTTGCATCTAAATTAAATTTAGTCTTAAATGTTTGCAGCGTAAGGATTGAAGTTTGACTCACATAACTGGCATTGGCATTGGACTACCAAGCTAAGTGTGACAAATTATCGCAAAATGGGAAGTGGAGCCTGTCAATAGGGCTATTCGGGTTTTAGCCAGGATATGGAACTGAGAGCTGTGATTTTCAGGTTACAAGAGCATAAGGAGAGTCCTGTAGAACCTGGTTATAGATTAGACCAGCATTCTGAATCAAGCAGTCACCAAGGACATGCTGGAGAGTGGTAGATCAGATATCAGTTAATTAGATATCTCCTATCCCAAGAAGATTTATTTATTGTGGAAGTAAAATGTTTACAACTCGGAAATGGATGCAAGCTCTAAATGTTAAATGCCTACCGCCACATGTTGTAGAATATTATTGTAGTTCATTTCAGTTTTGTCTCCAACAAGTATCAGTAATAAAAGATTCTGTCACCACGATACAAGAAGGATGTTGAGTCTCTAGAAAAAGTGCAGAAAAGAGCAACAAGGATGATTAGAGGACTGGAGACTAAAACATATGAAGAACAGTTGCAGGAACTGGGCATGTCTAGTTTAATGAAAAGAAGGACTAAGGGAGACATGATAGCGGTATTCCAATATTTGAGGGGCTGCCACAAAAAAGGTCAATCTATTCTCCAAAGCACCTGAAGGCAGGACAAGAAGCAATGGATGGAAACTAATCAAGGAGAGAACCAGCCTAGAACTAAGAAGAAATTTCCTAACAGTGAGAGCAATTAATAAGTGGAATGACTTGTCTCCAGAAATTGTGGGTGCTCCAACATTGGAGGTTTTTAAGAAGAGAAGACAATCACTTGTCTGAAATTGTATCGGGTTTCCTTCTTGAGCAGGAGGTTGGGTTCCAAGACTTCCAAGGTCTCTTCAAAAACTGTTATTTTGCTTCTATTTTTTGAAGGTTAAAGAAGAGACTAACCTGTATATTTTGGAAAGAAAGGAGAACTCTTAACTGTCCCTACTCACTGAACTTCATTTTAGCTAGGTTTAGCTGTGGCTCCACAGATTTCCTGACAGTCCAATATAGATAGTTCTTGACTTACAACCATTTGTTTAATGACCATTCAAAGTTGCAATGGCACTGAAAAGAATGACTTAGGACCATTTTTCACACTTACAACTGTTGCAGTATCCCCATGGTCACATCATCAAAATTCAGATACCTGGCAATTGGCATGTATTTATGATGGTTGTAGTGCCCTGGACTCATGTGATCCCATTTTGCAATCTTTTAAAAAGCAAAGTCAATGGGGAAGCCAGAGTCATTTATGAACTTAACAACTGCAGTTATTCATTTAACAACTGTGACAACAAAGGTTGTAAAATGAGGCAAAGCTCACTTGACAACTCTGTTGCTTAACATAAATTTTGGGCTCAAGTTGAGGATTACCTGTGTATATTATTTGTTATCCTAACCACCTTCTCTGTCCCTAATCATTACTTTACAAATTATCTCTCTCTCCCTCCCCCCCCCCGGCTCCTCTTCCCCCNCTCTCCCCCCCCCCCCCCGGCTCCTCTTCCCCCACCTTCTCTCTCTCTGTGTAATTCTGTTTGGCCTATGAACTGTGCACCTTGCATCAAAAATTGCAGGACTATATGTCAGATAGCAAAGGACTACCTTCTCCCAAATAGTCATGCATGTAACCAGAAAGCATAGAGTGACAAAAAGTGGAGAAGACAGGTCTGGCCATGTTATGTGGCCCACAGTAAATAATAGCAATAACATTTAGACATATATACTGCTTCACAGTGCTTTTACAGCCCTCTCTAAGCAGTTTACAGAGTCAACATATTGCCCCCAACAATCTGGCTCCTCATTTTACTGACCTCGGAAGAGTGGAAGGCTGAGTCAACATTGAGCCAGTCAGAACTGAACTGCTGGCAGTCGGTAGAATTAGCCTGCAATACTGTATTCTAACCACTGTACCACCATTAAAACATTTCTATTTTTAATAAAAATTTTAACGTCAATAAGGATATTTAAAAAGCACTACACACGTTAGATATGTACACATACAACATTGTGAGATTTTCCTATCCTGTTTTATTTTCTTGCATTCTTTTCTTTTATTTATTTTCATAACAATAACAAGCTGCACTGCCAGGACACTGAGCTTTTTATCATTTTTTACCCTACATGAGGATGGGTTTTGTTGCATACTTGCTATCATAAAAGCATATCTTAGATTGCCTCTGGACATCTAAAAGCTGAAAACTTGATGGACAGATGAAACAAAATTAGCTATGGTGGTTTCAGGTTTAGAATCCCTTTGTTGAATATCTATGGAGATTCTCAATCATCCAGTTCATAATTGTCCCTAAGGTGTTTTTTCAAGAGGCAACTGGGCTTTGTTTTTCTTTGAAGATGTTTTATTTCTAATCCAAAAAGCTTCTTTGGCTCTTCAGAAGCTTCTTGGATGAGAAGCTAAATGTCTTCAAAGAAAAACAAGAAACTACAGATACCTCTTGAAAAAAAAAAAACCTTTGGGAATCCCTTTTGTTGGTTTGTATTAGAACTAGGTATAAATATTTGGTAGCAAGGTAGATGTCTTCTAATTGTGTCCCTACACTACTATTCAATTACAATTCAAATGATTGTGAGGGGAAGAAGTGGGATAGATTCCAGTCCTTTAAATCATCTCCCTCTGGCTAGTGAAGATTATCCTGGACGATATATGGTGGGTTCATATGGTGATGAATGCAACTATGAGTGAGAGTGGTCCTGCCCACCCAAAATTGCATTGGTAAAATGGATAGCCATATAGATTGTTAAATAAATAAATAAAATAGAGGAGGCAGAGGTGATGAAACCATCACTGGTGCTAGAAAATTTTAGATTTTGCAGCTTTAGAGGATTGTAGAGGACAAAAAATACCTGGACCATTTCAGTTGGGTTTCAAAACCAGTTAAGAGATGGAATTGATTGCAATTGTTGATGACCTCTGGAAGACTTGCAATGTTAGTGGTACAATGGTCCTGATTGGCCTTGATCTCTCAGTGGCCTTTGATGCCATCAGCCATGGTACCTTTCTATACTATTTGCAGGGATTAGATGTAGGAGATTGGTGATGAAGTAGTTTTCTCCCTTTCTCAGCAGTTGATGTTGATTGCAGGAGGAGAGATCGAGCCCAAGATCCTAATTTATGTTGTACTATTGGAATGAGGAAAAGAACATGGAATCCCAGGGTTGTATTATTAGTATATACCCCAACTCTAAAAAAACTGAGACAAAATCAGAACTTTAAAAAGCATACCCTTAAGTATTCTTTCACATCCAGGAACATGATTTAGAGCAGGGGGCTTCAAACTTGACAGCTTTAAGACTTGTGGACTTCAACTCCCAGAATTCCTCCTCCAGTCATGTTAGCTCAGGAATTCTGGGAATTGAAGTCCACAAGTCTCAAACTTGCCAAGTTTGAAGACCTTTGATTGAGAGTAATTTAATAAAACTATATTATAACAATGTAATATCAGGTTTTTAAACAGTCTATTCATATAAATATTCAGCAAAAATATGACACTTTCACTGTAAAAGGCATCAGATTTGCTACATGTTGCAATGTGATTGCCCAAATTCATCATATCCAGTGGAATATTTTGAAATTAAAAATGAGTATTCAACACTATTTGCTGAATACTACTGAAAGCTGCTGCCTTCTTTATCAGGAAGTTACAGAAATTCCTTTTCACACACTACACTAGTAAGAGAAATGCTGGTTGCTTAACAGTTTCAAAAGATTGCCTGCTTTTGAGGTGTCTGACAAAGTCCCCCACGGACCCTCCATAATATTTTCTTTACCCTCTCTTTATTAATTTTGTCCCCATCTTGGAGATAATATAACTGTGGAAACATCTCAGCTATTGAGGTAGTCGTCATTATTGTTTCTATCAACAGCATGATCGGTATGTACCTTATAATATTCCCGGTGTTGGATTGCAAAGGTCCTCTCTCTTCATCTGGCAGAGTCTAATTCCGTCATCTTCACTAATGTCTAAAATTACACCGAGTAAAGGTTGCGATTTACGTGGAACACACTGAGCTTGCTAAAAAGACTCCCTTAGGTACAGAGGATGGCATTTTTTTCAAGGACATGACCAGGACAATACCAAGGCTACTGCCAAAGCAAAATAGAAACTTCTGGCATTCACAGACATGGAAAGACAGGCCAATGTTGTTTCTCAGTATTTGTATAATATATATTTTCTTCCATGAGATGGGTAATGCTTCTCTTGAATAATGTGAATGTACTTTAGAAGCAACTGTAATCAGCTAAGTGCAAGCTTCTATTGCTTGCTTGTTGACAGTGTATTTAATATCTAAAATTAGAAATTGAAGTCTGCCAAGAAGGCATACCCTATAATGCAGCAATGGAAGTTTTATTCCTTCACAACAAAAATGTGGAGCAAGCCGTGGTTAGAGAGAGTGCTCTCTCCACATGCTCAGATGACATCTTAAGGTACGGATAGATAGTCTTGAGAGCTTCAAATCTAAACCCTGCTACTTTAATATGTTAACATGTCACAGCCATTTGGCCATTGCATTAATTTATATTGTTCCTAGTATAGCAGAAGAGAAGCTGCCCTAGGAACAAACTCTGGGCATTAAAATGGACTTCATTCTAAAATCTCTATCTAGGCTCTGCAAATGTTTGTGTTTTTTTTTAATACATGTAACATGACATCTGATCTGGCTTTTATTCTTCCTTTTGGAATGCACCATAAGACACAGGTAGTCCTTGATGTACCCCCATTTGTTTAGCAACCTTTTGAAATTACAACTGCACTGAAAAAAAGTGACTTATGACTGGTCCTTGCACTTAGGACCACAGCAGTGTCCTCATGGTCACATGGTAAAATTGTAAATCCTTGGGAACCAACTTAGATCGACAACAGCTGTAGGGTTTCAGGATCATGTGATTAGCATTTGCAAGCTTCTTTTGACAAGCAAAATCAGTGGGCGGGGAAGCTGGATTCACTTAACAAGTGCAGTGATTTGCTTAATGACCACCACAGGAAAGTCATAAAATTGGCCACAAGTTCACTTTATAACCACCTTGCTCAGAAATGCCAGTTCTAATCCTAACTGGGGCTATAAGTCGAGGACTGCCTGTAATTTGTAACATTTGGTTAAAAAAAAAAAATAAGGTTCATCTGAGAGAGTTATTTTACTTTCTGGCCTATGACTTCATTGTATACAAAGAGGGAAATTCAAAGAAAAGCAGAAAGACTTACCAGCCAACATCTGTGCAGAGCAAATGCAGTAGGGTCTTTTCCTTTATAAAATTTACCTGGGAAGGTATTAAGACTTCCACGTAACTCAGGTGCAGTGGTCCCAATCTGGCTCAGGCCCCCACGATCTTCACCCAATATAAATAGTCAGTTTATCTGTGTACAATACAATAAACATGGTATGTATGTTTAAGAAGCTCTGGAGAAGACCATCAATTGGTTTGGGTAATGCAAGGCTGGAGAAGGCTAAAAGATTGATTGCTCCTAATATTATACTTTAAAATGCAATTGAACATTTGCCAACTAAATGTAAGCAGAGAATGGCCCAGAAGTTTCCATCTCTCTTTAATGCACCATTACAATGAGTTGCCATTATCCAAAAGACCAACAATGAGGTGTTACTATCCAAAAGAAGACCAATACCCTTGCACCTCTGTACTATAAACTCTCCACCCTGATTCCACAGGAAACGTCTCCCATACATGCTCATTTACTGTTGCTGAAAGCATCTCCAGGAATTAAGTCATGTGCAGTTGTGAAACAAAGTGGACCAAGCCCAAATTTGCTTGTAGGGTATCTAATTCATTCGGAACCAAGTACTTCAACTTACTAAGGTCTGAGGGCATGGATTGTCTTGATATTTATCTGTAAGGCTGTATTCCTGCTATGGTAAGGTGCCTGCTTCAAATTAAAACATCCATCCCATTTGTCAATGGATTGCCAATTGGGCAAAAATAGTAGGTGATCTGAGAATAATACCCATCCCTCAGGGGAAAAGTTCTGCTAGCTCTGGCCTCAGTGCTATGCTACCCTATCCATTGAGAGTGGAAAATAGTGTAGCAAATAGCTGACCTTGGGCTCAGAAGTTAAGCAGGGTCAGGTCTGGTTAGAACTTGTAAAGACTGGGGAGCAAAGCAATGGAAAACCATTTCTATATTCTGTCAAGAAAGCTTCATGGTCAATGGAAATTGAGATGTTAAATTTTATAATGTTAAAATGGATAGAAAATAGTATGGGATGTTGAGATCTAAATTTCTGAAGCCAGGACAACTAAAGCTGTTTTCTAATTTTTGGAAAACAGCTATCCTATCAAAGTATACAATTATTTACCAGATCAACCTTTTTTCAGGGAGAAGTCTATATGCTAGCAACATATGTGTAACTCTCTTTTAATATGTTGGTCTAAGATATGGAATCTGAAGTTCTCCAGTTATGGCTAAACTTCCATTTCCAAAGTCCCTTTGTAAGAGCCATACTGGAACTGCTAGTTGGAAAAGTTGGAAAACTTAAGGTTTCCACAGCTCTAAGTTAAAGGCAAGTACATATTTGTTCCCACAGATGTTCTTTATAACATTGAAAAAGAATAATACCTATCTTTTTCTTAGATTTTCTTGAGTACTCATGACTTAATCTTGTCAAATGAAAAGAACATGAGGGGCATTATAGCAATGACCAATCAGCATCAAACATGGAATTTGGAATTTAACTCCATTGAAAATACCTTGGAGCAGTTATCTGAACAAGTTGCTGAGTTTCTTCATTTGGTGGCAGTGATTTTTGTAGTGTTTCAGGATATTGTTTGTAAAATTCCCCCATTATTTCATTTGCTATGAAGGATGCTTGTTTCACTGTTTTAAGCTTACGATGGCCAGACACTGCAGTTTTCAAATGGTAGCTGTCTTAAAATGGCAGGATCACGCTATGCATTGTCACTCAGAAGTGTCTCAATGGATGCTTGAAAAATGAGATCCAAGGGTTTCTTGCAGCATTGGAAGCAGAGTCCACCCATGCCTAACCAAAATAGTCCTTCTAATGACTCAGACCTGTACCGTTAGATGTCCTATCAGGCAAAGCTTCATCTTGTGGAGTCCTTGGTGCTCTTTGAGCTTGGTTGTTTGCTTGCAGATATTTCATTACCTGACTATGTAACATGTGTTACACCCCTCTCTGAAGAACTGGGGGAAGATTGTTCACTACATGCCTATTTGCTTTAAATTAAGCATAAACATTTCATGGTATTTTTGAATTTACTATAAATCCAAAGGGAGATTAAACCAGCTTTATTAGTTTATGTGTTTGGTCTGTGTAGATTAAAATTGGATTATTTTTAAAAGTGAGCATGTGTTAAATTATTATTATTATTATTGCTATTATTATTTTAGCATCCAGTTTGTTTATTATGGTTTGGTTTAGTTTTGTGCATCATCCAGTCACTGCTGTGAGATGGGCAGTTATACTAATTGGTTAAATAAATACATAAATCAAATTATACCAGCCATGGATAAATGTAGATTTACTTCTAGACCCAGAACTGGTGGGGGTTCTCCATGGTTGTTAAAAAATAATAATAAAGAGTACACTACAAAGCCCAGAATAAATAGTGCTTGAGTTTGTGGAAGAATCAAATGTATTTTCTGCATTTTCTGAGTTTGCCATTCAATGACATTGACATAGTATAGTGCAAAGACTGTTACAGTGTACATTATTAGCCAATAAAATGATTGTGTATCACTTCATTTATGTCAATCTCAGATATGTCTCAAATGCAAAGCCAAGTGTTGGAATGTCAGTTTGTCTTCCCAGACTTACTCCTCTTCCTGTTTAACCCTCCTCCCATTGGAACCAGAATTGGTTTAGCTTGGACATCAATCAGTGGGAGATTAGAAGCCATCATGTGCCTTCCCTGGAGCTTAGCCATTTGTCATCTTCTTCCAAAGACATTTAAGAAAGGACAGTTGGATCAAAGCAGTGACTTAGTATAGACATGGAAAATTCAAAACATCCCTGGATTTAAATGCCTTTCAAACGGTTGGGGAGAGTGGTGAGAGAGACTAGATAGATTTCTTTTTATAAAATTATGCTCAATTGAAAAGCAAATGTCTTCCGAATGACAGTTTCTACATGCATTCCTTGAGAAGAAGGACATTTCAGGAAGGTACGATCGAATGTTTCCTTGTCAGGGAAGAGTTCTGTACATTTATTGAAAAATAAACAATGCAGTCATTCATTGTGCCACTGGAAAGTTGTGTTGGCAAAATTATGAGTTACCCAGTTCTCACCATGATTCACCAAGTAGTAGAATGTTCCTATGTAGATTGTAGAATCAATTAAAGTGATTACTAGTTTGTGCAACATGTTCACAACATTTTTTTCTTTCTTTCCTTCCTTTTTTCTTTTTTAATTCATATGAGATATACACAACACATATATCATTTTGATAGTTAGATTTCTACAGTATTAATCATGGATTATGTACACACTAATGTTTAGACAACTTAGACCATTAAGGATTTTAAAACATAGAAAAATTATATCAATATTAATAATGATTTAAAGTGTCAATGTTAATGAGCATAAGATTATTTAGCTTTTTCATTCAGAATTGACTATAACATTAAAAAAAGCTGTTGAATGCATCAAAATACTTGCTGTACAACAAAAGTTTCTGTCTTATGCTGATAACTTGTTAATAATGTCTCCCCTGTATTATTGTTTAATAAACTGCCCCCAGATTTGAGCCTTTTAAATAACACAATTTGGTGACTTGGGGATTCCAACAGAAGTTGTTTTGTATTACAACATATTGCAAGATTGGTACCAATCATCATTACAAATAATATTTATTTATTTAATAATAATCCCAGCCTGTCCCAATCCTAATATATATATTAGGGTTGATCGCATTAAATTAGCCAGATGTTTAGACTGTACTTGGCATTTTGATCTGGGAACTGGGACAGGCAGATGTTCTTTTATGATATTAAAGATTTCACAGGATGTAAACTGTTCCAAGTAAAGCTACCTTTGTCAGTTGATGGTGGCAATTTTGTCAGTGCAGATGGTCTTCAAGTGGTGCTCCAGATGTTTTCAAAATGCACCCAAAGTGCCTATTTTTATTAGTACTATCTTTGCTTCCGTTTGCCACATTCTACTTCTATTTGCAGGTCTTTCTAGTTTGTTATTTTCTCTTATTCTTTATCTTTTATTCTGCTGTCTCCAGATGCTGCAATCTCCACTATCCAGACTTTTTTTGTTTTTCTTACCAAATATTGTTAAGTTTAGGGTGCTGACAAAACAGACAAAAAAATCTAACTAGTGGATGTTGCAGTACCTAATGAGGGTAGAATAAAAAAGGAAAAAACCCTGAGAAAATAACAAAATACAATTGTCTACAAATAGAAATAGAATTACTATGGTTGATTACAGAGTCAGCCAGACGTTTAGACTGGATTTGGCATTTTTATCCACCTACAGCAAGGGTCTTCAAACTTGACAACTTTAAGACTTGTGGACTTCAACCCCCAGAATTCCTCTTCCAGTCCTATTAGGTCAGGAATTCTGGGAGTTGAAGTCCACAAGTCTTAAACTTGCCAAGTTTGAAGACCCTTGACCTACAGAATCCTAAGGACCTGCGGTAGGCAGATACTGATGTTTTAGAGGTGTCATTGCAGGATGTAAGCTCTTCTGAGTAAAGCCGCCTTTTGCAATTGACCAATTGTAAATTTGTCAATGCCAATGGTGTTCAAGTGGTGCTCCAGTTGTTTTGGGATTGCATCCAAGGAACCTATTACTATTGGTACTATCTTTGCTTACTTTTGCCACATTGTCTCCACTATTATTATTGTTGTTGTTAGCTCATGCCTATATAAATTGAGTCACTTTCAACCAATTTGACTTGGCTAGAGAAGTAACATTAAGTTGATATATCCTATCTCAAACCAAGTCTACTGTCAAGTCTACTGATTGACAGCAATTTAACATGGAAGCTGTTGATTGTACTAAATCATGACCTATTTAACCATGGTTTACTAAATAAAATTTAATCAGTTGTGGTAACAGGTCTTAAGTCAAAACTAACCAAACAAAAATGTTTAGAATACTTCCAAAATATCAAAACACCTGTTTTACATCCAATTAAAGATCTGCTTTCAGTTCTGTAGTGATTTCTTTTGGTTACTTAATGGTCATCAGCAAGAGACCCCATTTATTAACTTGAAAGGTGTCTGAACACATTTTTTCTGTCTTCATGCAAGCAGGGATATGATTTTGACATGTGTATATTGTGCTGCGTGGTGTAGCTGTTTTTACTATGGATTTGACTACCACTGGCATGCAGTGTGCTACAGAATCAGCATACTGTAGTTTCCAGGAGCTAAATATAACTAAGTAGAATCTAGGACTGTTTTTGCTTGTTGTAAGTTGCATAGCTTATGCAGGACTGCGAAAATTTAAAGTATAATAGGTCTTATAGCTCCCAGAAAATATTGTTAACTTAGGAATTAGCCCTTCTATCTCTCCTTCTAGGTTTTACAGCATGTACTTTAATTGGTCTTTGTCATGTTATTTAGTTTTGAAATTAATCTTCTGCAACTTCCTTATTATTGTTGTAAAGTCAATTCAAAGAAAAGCCGTATCCTTTTTTAAAATTTGAAATGTATTTTAATCTGAAACAAATATTACTCTGCTTATGAAAAAGGAATAGTTTTCATTTTTACAAAGCAAGTTAACTTTTAAAGGTCAAATTATCAGAAGAATTTTGGGAGGAATATATTAAAGGTTGTACTACCTTCCTATTTTGTTTTGTTACTTTACATCCAAAATTTCTACAGATGATAGACTGAGCAAATGTCAGACTACTGGGCTAAGCTTTGCATATCTTTCAGTTTGGTACCCAAGGCTACTTAAGTTTCATTGTACTGATATATCTAAGGCAAGGTTCTCCAACCCCTTGTCCATGGACCGGCAGTGGTCTGTGGCATGCCAGCAACTGGTCTGCGCAAACAAGTGAAGTCCCATTCGTGGGATGCAGGCAACACACAAAACCATGCCCCCTCCGATCTACAGAAAAACCTTTGTCCACAGAACTGGTACCCGGTACCCAAAAGGTTGGCGGCCAATGATCTATGGCACAAATTTCATGTGAATAGCCGTAAATATATGACAGTTGTTGTCATATATAGCAACAGCACTTAGATTTATATACCACTTTATAGTGCTTTACAGCCCTCTCTAAGCGATTTACAGAGTCAGCATATTGCCCCCAACAATTTAGGTCCTCATTTTACCCACCTCGGAAGGATGGAAGGCTGAGTCAACCTTGAGCCTGGTGGGATTTGAACTGCCAAATTGTAGGCAGCTGGCTGCATAAGTAGCTTGCAGTACTGCACTCTAACCACTGTGCCACAGAGGCTCCTTATATTTATTATCTTATTAATAATAATATTAATACAATATTATTATACTATAGTAATATATAATTTTATTATGTATTCTTCGTTTAAATAATCTTGTAAATTAGCTAAAGGGATTAATTCCCATAGAGTACTAAATAAAGGTTCACAAAAATAATTCTATCATAAACTAGTACAGCAATTTAAAAAAGGTTTTTTGCAAGTGAGGATACATAGCCACTGAGATCTTGCACATTATGCATTGTGATTGCAGCATATTTCATTTCTTTTATAGATGCTGAATCCTTCCCAAATGATTGGATCTGCCTATGAAGCAGCTCCTGTGTTCATAAAGGTAAGAGATATAATCTCAGTGTTAGATTCAAAAATCTCTCTGTGGTACGTGCAGACACCATTACTACTTAGATGGAAATGTTCTTATTTTCCCTCTCCATCTGTCACTTCTTGAAAACAGGCTTCAAACACTCTCATCTGCAGTTGGCTTTCTGTATCTGGACTGCAAGCATCCACACATCACTAAATAGCAGAAAACATGTGCAGAAAACTCAACTCTTGGCCATTGTCTAGAGTGGTCCCCTAGGTTTTTACAGCCCAAATATAATAAAAATAATAATCAGACAAGTTCACCTTTGATTTCCCAGAAAGAAAAGGCATTGCTGAGTGCAAAAATATTTCCATTTAAGTCAGTATTGACTCCTGGCAACTGCCTGGACAAGTCCCTACCGTGTCCTTTGCGAGATTTTTTGGGAGTGTTTTGCCACTGTATGCTTCCTAGGGCTGAGAGTATGTCTGGCCCAAAGGCCACCCAGCTGGCTTTTTGTCCAATGTGGGAACAGAACTCACAGCATCTCAGTTTTTAGACTCCTACCTTAATCACTGGGGAGGAAAATCCTTTTGGGTATTTGCATAATTCCAAAGTCATTGATCATGGGAGTGTGAAACAGTGTGATGAAGTCATTAAAGTACTAGAGCTAGAATGGGGGTACTCAGATTCATGTCTATCCTCAACCATGGAAGTTCACTGAGTGGCTTTGGGCCTGTCATCCTCTCTCAACCCACTCCACCCTTAGGGCAGAAATGGAGGAAAAAAATTCTATATAGACCACCCTCAGCACATTTCCTTTTCTTAGAAGAAACATGATATATGAATCTGATTATAAATATAGGATAGTCCAAGAATTTCAAGTTTGTGGGAAATTTATACTCACTAGGGAACAAGAGAGTTGGGATTCAGAAGTTTGTTCCATGCACAGCACTTTTAACTTTATAAATTTAATTTTATGTTTTTGGTCATCTTTCAGAGCCCACAAAATTTTACAGCAACTAAAGGCCAACTGGTGGTGTTTGAGTGTCGAATAAGAGCCTCCGCTCCTCTTCAAGTTCGCTGGTACAGAGAGTGCAACCAAATCATAGATTCTGCAGACTTCCGCATATTAAGAAAAAGTAGGCATTTTTGTTCTTTAAATGCCCTCTAACTGTGGGACAATTTTTTTTTTCAAACCATAATTAATCAAATGTATTTCAGAGGGGCGGAAATAGAAGATATACTGTTTTAATTGCAAGAACCAAGTTTTCCTTGTTTGACCCCAATATAGTACAGATGGGGAAAGGGCTGGGGGGGGGATATCTGAATGGGACAACTCATGGCAGCCAACTCACTATGATTATCTCACCACAACCAACTCGCCATATGACAACTCATTGCAGGACAATTCAACAATTAATTGAAATTATTTAATATAGTTTAAAACATTATTTTAATTTTTGTCATTCATATTTCATTTTATCCCTCCTTTGGCATCCTTTCTTTAATGATTGCACCACTATTTCTTCAATATTAGTGTAACTCTGGTCCCATGGCAAGTTGTCCTGTGGCGAGTTGTCCATGATGAATTGTCCCATGGCAAGTTGGCTGTGGTGAGTGGCTATGGCGAGTAAGCTGCAGTGAGTTGGCCATAATGAGTTGGCTGTGGAGAGTTGAAGACCTTCTAAATCTGGATATGGCAACTAAAAAGTATACTAAAGTTCAGATGAATCTCCTTGGCCAATATTTTGTTTCTGTTGTGAATGATTAATTCACCAATTACCCCAGGATGAAACTCTTTCTGAACTGCAGACATTGGTGTATTTTCTTTCTCAGGAACATGAAACGTGACTGTGATTGGAGAGGTCTGTACAAAGAGCTACTCAAAACACAGTGTTCTCTTTCCAAGGAGAAAAATGACATGGAGCATTTGTGCATATTCAAGTTTCTATGATGAGTTGCTACCAAATTTTACAATATATATTTTACTCAAATTAAACTAGCTAATTTGGAGTGGGATGAATTCTTTTGTAAACATACACACAACTGCTGTCTAATAGCAACAGTGCACTGCTGCTGATCCACATCTTTCCCATGTGTTTCCATCTGTAACATCTAATAAAAGAAGCATATACCTGAGTCATATTCCGCCCTGCCCTAAATTTAATGCAAGCAGTGGTCAATGGAGGACAAAGATATGTTAAAAGCTATTGTTTATGTGTG
The DNA here is from genome assembly GCA_004320025.1 of Laticauda laticaudata. NCBI lineage: Eukaryota > Metazoa > Chordata > Lepidosauria > Squamata > Elapidae > Laticauda > Laticauda laticaudata. The sequence goes on along the minus strand of BHFT01007686.1, from coordinate 69,883 downwards.
TGAGAGAGAGGCAGAAGGAGGGAGAGAAAGAGAGAGAGAGAATTAATACTGATTTGGAGGAAATGTGACTTGATAGCAGCCTCTATCCTCACACAAAAGCTAATTGATAATGCCGTTGGTTTCTTTTTTGGCTTTTTATCATGTGTGCATCACTAATTTGTATATGGCTGCTTTCTTGAAACAGATTGCCAATATCAAAGTAAAGCAAAATAAACTAACTGAACTGTGGATTAATATTACATGTGAATTTGACCAAGATTTAACTATGCTCTCAGGAACATTAACCTATTTTTGGTATTGGACTGGACTTTCAAGAAAATTTTTCAGATAATTCTTGCATCATCAGACAGGCTTATTTTCACATGACCAAAAAAAAAAAAAACCCCAACAAAATTATAAGCATACCTTTTAAAAAGTGAATTGATTTAAGCATGGTATACCCTGTATATTCCAGTATAAAAGTATCAAGAGAAAATTATCCTGGTATAAAGACTCAAAACAAACAAACAAACCCAGCAATCTTTTATTGAAAATGTAAATGAGATGAGATAAATGGAATAGGAACCCAAGACTGAATTTGTCCAACAAATATGTGTTCTGGCTTTTTTCCAATAACACATGCCTTTTGAACTCATCTGTTTTCTGTCAGATATGTAAAGCGGATACAGAAGTAACAGGAAGGGGGTCTGGGCAAAGCAAAGGACTGACCACATATCAGGCATTTGAATAAAAACAAATGTGTTGTATTAGGTAACACATAGAACAGATTAAAAACCAATAAGGTGATTAGCATGGAACGCAAAGCTTGTATGACATTCCAGACAGCATTTGTACAGAATCCATATTTCATTTCAAATGTCTCTTAATATGACAGACATTCCAGTGAAATTATCCAAAGTTTCCACTTCACAGGTGGGGATTCATGTCAATAAGGCTAGTCTTACTATGTATTTACTAGGTTTGAGAGTTTCATATTAACATACATATTTGCATATTTTGCAATATTTGCTAGGATCATCTGAAACACTCATTTATTTCTTGGAATTCGTAACAGAAGTATTACAACATCCAGATTTCTAAGTGCTGCTTTTGCTATGGTGGGCATTACATATAGATCTATTCCTGCCTCATTCTACCTTTTGTGGGTCTGAAAAATAATAGATTCAGTCAATATATATATATAAATATTATGGGTCACACTGTAGCTAATCACATTTATATAGGAAGTTCAAAAACAGACAGAAGGACAAAACCAATTATTGATTCAATTCTAACATGTTATTAGTTTATTAAGTCTCATAGTTTCCATTGCACATACTATTAGAAATAGAAAGTTTATTTCCATAATTTTTGTGATTTAAAGTCCACTATTTGGGCAGCATTGAATTAACCTGAAAGGCTTACCTAAAGTAAAAGATATGAAATACAATATAGCTTCTATGCTTTTTTTAAAAAAGAAAATTAACTACAGAATTATTCTGAGGCTCATTCTATCTTTTCTGGCTGTTTTCTGCTTCGTCATAGCAATATTTTTCCCCTCTGAGATGAAAAGAAGTTTATGAGAAAATAGCAAAATGGCTGTTCAGAAAAAGGTTCAGAGGCCCGACTGCAGGCAACGATGTTGCTTTGGGAATCAATACAGAATTCAGATAAATGGATTTATAATATCAGTATGTTATTTCAAGATTTAATATGATTTGCAAAGCAGGATTCTCAGAAGCAAATAAGGCAGAATTCTTACACCTTTTAATAGTTGCATATAGGCCTGAAGGGGACAGAATCTATGGCACCACCTGGATCTTAGTGAGTAGGGACCAGGAAAGGGTAAAATTTGTGATTGTGGGAGTGATCTGCAGTTGTAATTGCCTTTGAGCAGTTGTTTTACATTTTTACTTTCTGAATCCACAAAATAGTTGTTCACAATTAAATCCTCTGTCTCTTTCTATCTTTAACAGAGGCATGCTCATCTATGGTCCCTGGTAAGTACTTTTAAATAAAAAATTGAAAGAACTGGGAGCAGAACCAAAGAATCCAACCTAACAAGGCCTAGTTCAAGACAGACACATGCCAGTTCACAACTCTCTGCCACTGTGCACAGAACCTTGTAGCTGGATGTGAAAAAGAATATTTAACAAGTTATATGTTGTCCTTGTAACCCATGAAAAATTCAGGTGGTTTCAAGGGGCGTAGGGTTAAATAATAATATCCACCTAATAGTTAGGTTCTTATTATACTGTAGAAGGACTGCTTCTAGCTCAATCTTAGATATTTGCTTGGCAATCAGTCCCACTGATTTTAATAAACCTACTCTCAAATCTGCACTTAGCTGCTTTCAACTTTCTATGAAGTTAGGGCTACCAGATTTATCTATGAAAATGACTACAATAGATATCAGCAAAGGACTTGTTTTCTGGCATCTTGTGGTTGTTTGGGGTTTTGCAATCTTGGTTTGGTATTCTACAGGTAATCCTCATTTAATGATCGCCATTGGGACCAACAATTCAGCTTTTCTTTGCAAAAGCTTGGGGGGAGGGGGAGCTGCTCACAAAGTAACCTTTTCATCACTATTTTAACTAATGGAATGTTACTAAACATTTATTTGTACTAAATTCAGAATGCTTTGCATTCACTAAGACAAATCTATTCAGTAATAGATTCGATTCTGTCACTAGGGCACTTTTATGGTAGTATTTGAGCCACGGTGCCACAGTGGTCAGAATGCAGTACTGCAGGCTACTTCTCCTGACTGCTGGCTGACTGCAATTTGGCAGTTCAAATCTCACCAGGTTCAAGGTTGACTCAGCCTTCCATCCTATCAAGGTGACTAACTCTGTAAACCACTTAGAGCGGTCTGTAAAAGCACTGTAAAGCGGTGTATAAATCTAAGTGCTATTGTTACTTGTTCAAACTGCAATTGCTGTTTTTTTGGGCATATGATAATGCACTCACCTGTTTTGCTCTACTCAACTGTGTAGTCATTAAAAGTAATAATGATGATGATGTTTATCTGATAACAGCAGTTGTACATAAACGTGATCAGTATTTCCAGAGAGTTTTATTGGGAGAGATGTTAGAAATTGAGTCTGTAAATCCCTATAGAAGATGCAACATAGCAGGACATGAGCTGGAGCTTTGATGGCCCCTTTTCCACAAGGGAACATTTTTAGCTCATATAATATTTTTTTTTATCAGCCCTCCAAAACTGCTGTGGGAAGTGCATTTGTAGCACACTAAGGCTAATGCCCTTCAGATTTTGACTGCTCAAAAAAAAAAAAACATTCTTGTTGGGTTTCCAGATCTTTGATGCATTATTTGAATGCACTGAGTGCACACTCACATCTCATCATTAAAAGCACTTCCCTCTGTGTAAGTCATTGTGCCGATTACTTTTGCCTGTTTTCCTCCTCCCCTCCACCAACTTTTTTTAAAAAATCTTACATTCTGTAGCATTCTAGGTGTGAATTAGGAACTTCATTTATAAAAGCTCACCTACTTAAGTAGTTTTTTTGTTTCATCAGTGAACTAATCTGTTTGTAGCAATATATCGTAAATTTATGAAAAAAAAATTCCTACTTACATGAGTGGATCTGTAATATCATGCTTATACATTTATTTATTGTACATTTATTATATCATTAACTTTTTGCTTTTCTCAGAGGAAGTTTGTTCTTTGGTGATAACAGAAGCTTTCCCTGAAGATTCTGGAATATATCTATGTATTGCTGAAAATGATTTGGGGGCTGTAGCATCTAGCGCATTTCTTTGGGTTCCTGAAGGTAAGTTTGGAGTTCTTTCTTTTCCCCTTTGAGGGAAAGAATTTTTTTAAAAAAATTCTGAAATAACTGAAAGAATTTTGAGGGAAAGAAAGATTAGAGAATTTTCATATAGCAGATCATGCTGCTAATGTCTAAAAATTAAGAAGCATCATATTTATGTTACTTATTTAAATTATATATTCTATGCATCATTTTCATTAAAAGAAAGCTCAAAGTTATTTTTTTCTCCAGTGCTAGGTAGGCAAAATATTCCTGAGACTCCCACACAAGTTCTTTGGAACATTCCTAACAAGAATGTATACATACTGGATACATTAATACAGGCATAATTAAAGTATATGCACAGCTTATCATATTTGTAAAATGTACATGCCTACAATTGACATTTTATTTAAGCTATGTCTGGGATCATTATAAAAACTTTCTAAAGGATTTTTAAAAACCATTTACTTTATTGAAACAACTTATTTTCTTCTACTGGCTCTAGATTATATTATTTATTTGCTAAATCCATGTGCTGCGCATCTATCTACAAAGCAACTGTCGGTTATACATTAAATTTCAGAGAGATTCCTATTCAAAGTGTCTGTTATTAAATGACCACTCATTACTTTGTTTCTTTACTGTTGAATTTCACTTGACATATCAAAATAATTAGGAAATAACATGGAATTTCCCAGATAAAAAGAGGAATTGCTATAAAAGCTCTCTGGAATTATTCTCTATCTTCAGCAATGATCAGGGTACAGAGCATCACCTTGAGTTTGTATGTCATCAATGTTTGTATTTTTCAGATACAGGAACAGAAGAAACTGGAAGCTTTGAATCTGCTCCCTTATTGACAGATATGCTAACCAACCTGGACATCAGTTCTGCACCAGACAATGAATTTGTAGCAATGGAAAGAGAGAACTTTTCTGATGCAGGTGGACAAAATGCCTCTGGTTCAGGAAATGAAGTAGAACATGAAAGCTCCCAGTGTCAGAATTATAGCAATCAGAGCATCAGTTTTCCTGGTATTTATGAAAATCCCTCTGGCAATTCATCTGATTGGTAAGTCAAGTAAAGATTATTGCTTTGATCCATGCCAGTTGCTTTTGCTAAAATTATTGCAAGCACGCATGGATCTTTAAAGCTCTGTTGCTGGTAGGTTAGTGCATATGCATATATTAAATTGTCTTGAAAGTGTAGGCATACTATTACAAAGATGCTTGGTGTGTTCATTCTTCCATATAAGTGAATTAAGACTTTGAGATTCCTGAGCCAGCACAAATTGCTCTACAACATAATGACAAGCAAAGATTTCTATAAATAGTTTCAACTGGTCATACATCTGTTGAAAGATTACTATCCTAATACCCCAATGCTAGAGTCATATATTTGACCAGAAAACAAGAATACAGAAGTTATTCTCTGCTATATTAAACATTGCTTGAATCCGTGCTTTCTGCTAAATAGCTAACCCAGCAATCTTATTACACACCGCATGGAGTATCATTGGTTTCCTATGATGTAAGGCAAAAGGTAGTTCAATAGGTTAGAATATCCTATTTCTGGAATTGATAATCAACATTTTAAATATAACTACTTGATTTGAATACAACACTACAACCAAGTCATAAAAGAGATTAATTTAAAATTTCTGTGTAGCGAGATTAGAAATTTTGCCCAACTTGGAAGTTACTGTAGCTTTTATTCTGAACACACAAAATGTTGAGGCTGAAACAAATTTGCAACACAAATAGTCCTTAACTTACAACCACAACTGGGACCAGAACTTCGAATGCTAAGCAAAGTAGTGCCTGATTTTTACAACCTTTACTGCCATGGTTGTTAAGTGAATCACTCTGGTTGTTAAGCAAATCTGGCTTCTCCCATCAACTTTCTGTCAGGAAGCAATCGGAATCCAATCCACAACAAATTATAAAAAATCTACAATCAACTAAATCATTGATATGATTTATAAATCATATAAACTAGTGGTGGAATTCAATTTTTTTTACTACCGGTTCTGTTGGTGTGGCTTGGTGAACATGGCAGGGCAAGGATACTGTAAAATCTCTAGTCAGAGGCAGTACTTGCCAATTCTCCAAACTACTCAAAATTTCCACTACTGGTTCTCCACAACTGGTCAGAACTTGCTGAATACCACTTCTGCCCAGAATGCTGAAAATATCAAAAATGCATGACAGTTGTCACATATCTGAATATTGATCAGGTGACCATGGGGATACAGCAATATTGGTAAGTGTGAGGACTACGTCTATGATTATAAGTTACTTTTTCAATGCTGTCGTAACTTTGAATGGTTGCCAAACAAATAGTTCTAAGTGAAGGACTACTTGTACTATGTTCATCTTACAGTAATGTAAGTAACTGGAACAGGGAATTGTCTAACCTAAAGATGAGACAATATGTTAGTGCAAAAAAATAATTATTTCAATCAGTTGGTAAAATTGAACTGAAGATTAAGCTCTTTTGAACTATCCTGCCGGAATTCTGTATCAAATCACTGAATGTTAGTGAGTTTTCCATTAGTTAAAACACTAATTTTAATGCATTAAACCTTGATAGATTTCAAACAATTCACTCCCATAACCCTTGCAAAATACTGGGGAGCAACATTTTGCGACCTGTTATGAGATATTAATTTATTGAATATATATTACATTGTTGGGTATATTACACACCAAAAAAGTTACTCAGAAAAAAATGGGAAGCTAGACTCACAATCAGAAGATGAATAGATCTACCCTTTAATTTCTCTCTTTTTTTCTCTCTAGAAGTCTCTTTAAATCAAAATATGGTTGTTTTCTGTTCTTTGTTCTTTTTTTGTCACAAAACTAGACAAGTTTCACATGTTTCCTGTGGATAGACTGATGCAATTTTTTAAATCACAAACATTAGCAAATAGCAATATTCACTCCAATTATTCAACAAAAAGCATCCATCCAGAGAGGGAAGTTATCTCTCCAAGTCAGTGTTAATTTCTGGCAACTACCTAAGTAAGTCTGGCAAGGTTTTTTAGAAGTTGTTTTCATTGCCTTCTTCCTAGGGCTAAGGAAAAGTGACTGGTCCAAGGTCATCCAACTGGTTTTGCTCTTAAGGTAGGACTAGAAATCATCGTCTCCTGGTTTCTAGCCTGATGCTTTAACCACTACACCAAACTGACTGTCTCCATTTGAAGTAATAAATAGTAATTCTTTTGTTTCAGAGAAATAGGGTTTATACAAATTAATCTGAATGGTCTTGGGGTACTGTTGAATAGAAATAGAACAGATATATTGGAAGGGAGGAGTTACAGTATTTTTCCCTGTTCCAATGCTGAAACAAGACTAGATAGCTAGTAACGGTTATTAAAGACATGGCTAGAAATAACCTGAGACTGCTACATTTTGTGTATAGCATGGACTAATTTAATCAGAATTTGTAATCCTTGCAACAGCTGTTTAAAACTTATTCCATGTTCTGAATCAAATGGAAATCTAGAACTCAGTTTTGATTATACGTTTGCCTTTGAATAAACTACAAAGATGTTTAAGGTCCAAACTTATACAAACAATTATAGAAATAATTCAGTTCTGATGCAAAAGGACCATCAATTTTTATTCAACTTCAATAAGATTAGACAGACACAACACAGACTATTACATAGTACTACTATACAGATTTTCAATACCATTTGGAATATTATTAGCATTAGTTCTTGGGAATAAGTCTCACTGATTTTGAGACCTTTTATAGGACAAGTGAGGTCATATTTCATTATTGTTCTAGGAGTGCACATAGATTTAAACTAGTAAGAAAAAGGATAATGAAATTAAATTAGTCCAGAATCATTGAGAGCTGGGTGGCATACAAGTTTAATGAATTATTCTGAGGGATCAGGATCAATGTGATATTTTTTTTAGAAAAGCAGAACGAATGATTGCATTTATTTCATAAGGGATTTTGGAAAATGATTACATCTGCATGATTCTTTTAATGCTATTAGAACTCTTTAAACTAAAAGTTCTTAGAAGTCATACTATGCAGTTATGGTTTTGGTTGACACCAGTCATCCAAAACAGGAATGGTTTAGAAAAGCTATTTACAATGACCATCTCTCATAGTAAATAGTAAATCATAGTAAACCTATCCCCCCACAATCTTGCAATTTAAAGTTTGGAATTTAAAGTTTATTTTAGAGCTCAAAATATTAAAATATGATTTAAAATATCAGCTTTAGAGTCATCACATGTTAAAGTGAAGAATATAACTTTAAGTCAAAGGAGATGCTGGGTAATTGGCAAGAAAAAGTTTCCCCTTGCCAGACATGCCAATGGCCCAAACTTTACTGGGGAAAGCAGAATCTCAACCCTAAGTGCCTTGTTTATTTATAGTGTTTCTTAGCTCATTAACTTTAAGATATGTAGACTTCAACTTTCAGAATTCCTCAGCCAACTTGATAGTAGGAGAACTCTGGGAGTTGAACACCATACATCTTAAAAGTTACTGAGGCTAATAAGCACCATTGTAAAAACTAGGCCCAGGTTAAGCCTCTTTCCTTTCTGGGCCTGTCTTTATCCCCTCAATTCTTTGTAAAGCCCATGTCACACTGAACCAATGGATGCAAAGAGGATGTAAAATGGACAAAAACACTTGCCATCCGTTGGAAAACACGATGCATCCGTTGTGTACTCACTGCGTACGTCTTTCATATGCTCTATCCGTAAAACATCTGTCTACTGCCATTTCATCCGCTCAAAAAGTTTTGAGCTGCACAAAACTTTTTGAGCAGATGAACTTTCCACCGTGTACGATCTGACATCTGCAACACATACGGGCAACAAACGTTCTAAGTCCGTTGTCATCCGTTACACGTCTGCTGTATCCTCTCGGCATCCTCTGGCCATCCGCGCAACTCACATCCACTGCAGCGGAAAACAGAAAGAGGGAGAAGCGAAAGGTACGTGGAACGTCCACACAGCGTTAGTAGGAGGACATAGAAAGGATGTAAGTAGATGCATCTCATAATATAAAGCATTAAAACGGATAAACGTTCGTATGTGGGACGTATCTCGGATATTTAGGATGACTGGAGGATGTCTACAGATGTGGAAGGACTAGCGGAAAACGACATTTCTATTAAAAGGGGGAAGAAATCACTGGATCTCACTATCAGTCCAGCAGCCCTGGTGTGCAGACCTCTTCAGCCTTGCTCTTCCTCTTCCATATCATCCATTGATCTCCACCATGGATCATCGCACACTCCTTTTTGGTAGCCACATCATTCAACACCAGAACCAAGCCCCTCTCAGACTGCTTTCACCTTTTCTACGCAAGGGGAAGAAGGAGACGTCCAAGAGCTGTCTGGGTCGAAGATGGATCGGAAGAAGAGTGGAGTTTGGACTCTATGACAAGCTGATGGTGGAGTGAGGAATGAAAGACCCTCGTGCATTCCAGAACTTCATGAGGATGCCACCAGCCATGTTTGACGAAGTTGTGGAGGCGTCTGAGACCCAGGTTGACCAAGACAAACACCAACTTCCGTCCCAGCCTGGACCCTGGACTGAAGGTGGCACTGACTCTGCGCCAGCTTGGCCACTGGGACTACGTACAGAACATGCAGTATGCCTGGAGGGTGCACACAACACCATCAGCATTGTGGTCAGAGAGTGTGCAGGCCATCATCGAAGAATATGTGGAGGAGCCCCTCCAGTGCCCCACAAGAAGGCTGGAGGAAAGTTGCAGAGCAGTGGTATCAGAGGTGGAACTTTTCCCACACCGTTGGAGCCATAGATGGCAAGCACATGGCCTGCAAAGCTCCACCCAACTCAGGGTTCCTCTTATTCACAACTACGAGGGCTTCTTCAGTATCATCCTCTTTGCCATGGTTTGATGCTGACTACAAGTTTCATGTACATCATGCTGCAGGCAACGGGTCAGCTTCAGATGCCCATAATACAACGCCAGTGACCTCAAGGGTGGGCTGGAACGCACTCATCATGGGTTTCCAGATCCAGACCCCCTACCCCAACGACACACAAGATGTGTCCTACTTCATCGGTGGGTGATGACGCTTTCTCCTCAGAACCTACCTCATGAAGCTCTACACATTAAGATCCTCACCCGTGAAGAGAGGATCTTCAACTACAGGCAGTCCAGGGCAAGACGGGTGGTGGAGAACGCCTTTGGCCTCCTGGCCAACAGGTTCCAGGTACTTCTTACCACCACTGCAGCATCGCCCCACACGACGTGGAGCATCGTGGAAGTTGCTGCATCCTGCACAATCTCATGCACACCTGCTACCTAGTGTTGCAGAACAAGCTTGTGACCATCAACAAGGCAATGGACATTGGAGCCTGGGTGAATGGAGGCAAGGATGAAACCTCGATAGACACTGTGGGATGTGCATGGCCCACAGAGCTTCATGGGAGGGAAGAGCAGCGCAACCTCCTGAAACATCTGGTGCACTCCCCAGCTGGAGCAGTGGAGTGGCAAGACAGGATGGTAGATGTTAATGGATGCTTCCCTTCAGCCTGTTGTCATCACATGGATGACGATTGGCCATGTATGTTTGGGTGGCCTACATGAACAGGCATTTTAATAAAGAAGTTGTGGTTTATGTTGACATGTGTGGATCAATGATTAAATTGTTATTTGATAATAAAGGGTCATATGTGTGGCAGCTGGGAGGGTTGGACCATACAGTCCCACTATGCTTGCACTGGAGGTTTATCTATCCCACAGTTTATCCTTACCCATCCCACAACTTATCCTATCCACAGCTATCCTTACCCATCCACAGCCTCTCCTTACCCATCCACAAGATGTAAAGCGCTTACCCTTTAATCAAAGTTTTCCCAACACCTTATTTAAGTAATAAAAAGGAACCAAGTGTGTGAAGCAAAGATAACCTTTATTAATAACAAACTGTATGACTTTATCTAAAAAGCAAAATGACCAGTAAAGTGTCTTTAAGCAAAGATAAAGTCAACAGGTAACAACTCAGCCTCTCTGGGCACTCTTCTCAGTCACTCTGAGCCATGCCATGGTCTCAGATGTAAAAGGGGCCAGGGACTGTGGAGGTAGATGTTGCTGGAGTGCTTGGTCTGAGGCGCATTGGGGTGCTGGCCTGAAAGTAACGACACAGGAGATGGTCGTGTGGCAGGAAGCTTCAGAGACTGACTCAGTCCCGTGAGGTAGAGGCCCTTCATCCAAAGTACTGGGATGTCAGCACAGACTTGATGACAATTGTCTGTGATGGGCCTGGCTGTGGGTGGAGAAGAGGAGTGTAGTGGGCGCTGTCTGGTCTGCAGCTGGGTCAGATGAGGCATCTGTGGTTCTGTGCATCCGAGGAATCTGGTCTGGACTGGGAAGGGCTGCCTTCTGCTGTGGGAAGTCCTGGTAGTGGTAGGCTTGGTAGGCGAGGGGCTGCTGAAATCCGTGGAAGGGCTGTGGCATCGCCTGGGTGGGAGGAGCAGACTGGAGTTGGGTAGCAGCAGGTTCAGATGGGCCTGGAGGGTAGTGCAGAAGAGCTGTGATCCTCTCGCTTCATCGCCTGGTACTGGAGGCCTCGGGCATGTCCATGAGGGTCTGGCTCACGTAAGTGATGAAGGCTTGCGGTTTGAGATGGCTATGTCGAAGTGACCAGCTGGAGAGGAGATCTGTGCTGGCTTCGATTGTGTCCCTGATCTCAAGGGACAGTGGTGGCTCTGTCCCCCGGTCTGCCCTCTGCCTGCTTTCTGTGGAGTGGAGCTGGGTGTGGGTGTGGGTTGGTCTCTGGTGGCTGCTTCTTCTTGCTCCATATGAGACAGGGGATTCTCCATGTCCTCTGGCACTGGGGAGTGCAGCTGTTTGGGGGGCGTCTGTCGTGGGGCCCTCCAAAGACACCTGCCTGGACCAACGGTAGCTGTCTCCTGGCTGGAAGAGGAGTGGCTCTCTGTGGCTGTTCGCGGAGGAGAGGGCTTGACAGAGGGCTATTCCTCGGTGGCGGATCTCACCTCCAGGAAGCTGCACCTGAGGTATGACATAGGTCTCCGGGTCAGTGGCTTGACAGCGGCCTGCCCGGCATTTCTTCAGGTGCAGTCTTGCCATACCAGGTGTGCATATGCTTCCACCACACCACGGAGGACATCCTGAAGTGTAGCCCAGGCTCTCCGCCTTCTCTCTCCACGTGCCTGCTTTCCGCTTGGTGTCGTGATAGAGCCTGTGACCCTTCCTCCAACAGGTACTCGTTCTCCCTAAGCCAATCCAGCACCTCCTCCTCATGGTCTTCGAAATGGAGTACTGTTTCCTCTCCCCTTCTCCTTCCTTGCCTCTTCTCCTCTGGCAGGCGGCTTCAGGGCTTCAAGCTAGCAGGGCTTTTGAGGGACTTGGGGCTGGTCCACCACGCAGCAGCAGCAGCAGCGAGGAGGAAGCAGCAGCAGAGCAGGAGAAGCACCAGGCAGCAGCAGCAGGGAGAAGCACCAGCAACACAGCAGCAGCACCAGCAGAAGCACCAGCCAACCGCAACACCAGGAGCACCAGCAGCAGCAGCAGAAGCACCAGCAGCTTCAGAGTCAGCGCCAGGGGGTGGGATGTGGTTCTTTCCTTCTTGCCAGGCTGGCAGGAGTAGCACAGCTTCCTCTTCTTCCCCATGGTGTTCTCTCTCAAGATGTCTCTGGCAGCAGGTATTTCCTCTGAATGGTGACCTGCTTGCGAGCTGCTTATTTTTATATCGCGGGAGCTTCCGCAATTCCATCCTCCCCGCATGCCAGCGTAACGCTTTGCATCCGCTAGGCATCCGCTAGGCATCCTATAGACGTCCGTGATGCATCTGCGTCATCCGCTATGCATGCCGCTATGCTCCGCTCCTTCGCTATGTGTCGCTTCGCTGTTCTCCCCCGGAAGCCCTGCGATGTGTCATCCGCGTTCATCCGCTAGGCTTCCTACGAACATCCGCTTTACATCCCCGCTACATCCCTCTCCCGTCCGTTCCTTTCCGTTGATTGCTCCGTCTGTTTCATGCAAATTTGGCGGCACTTTTGAGAGCGGAAAATTTGCTCGTCCGCTGTGTCCTTTTTACATACGTTTTGCATCCGTCGGCCAGTGTGACTTAGCCTTAAATAAAGAGCTGCTCTTTAAGAGATGTCTCATTCTTTAAAATCATTTTTCAAGTAATAGGTTGACTTCCTGAGAAGTCAAAGGTGCTAGAATTTGACTGAACAAAAGAGAGATGGCCTTTATCTCATAACATTTAGAAAGGTGATGATAATAGTAAAATATCCCCTTATTTCATACAGCTAGTTCATACTTCTGACTTCAGAACAGCCTTCGTTTTAAAAGGATGTCCCTTGTCTTTTCATAATCACCTTTAAGAAGGAATTTATGCTAGTAACTTGTATGCACACATACTATGTGTATGTGTGTGTGTGTATAATTCCAATTCCTACAGAAATTTCTTGTTCCTCTAACAAATAGAACAAGCTGAATATATAACACTGTGCAGGTGAAAAAAGCAACGTGGCCTAACATCCTGAATATGCTTGTTCAGAAATTAGTTAGGATTATGGATATTAATACATACACACATGCTTAAAGAGATACATCTTTCCAATTTTAGACAAGAAATGAAAATATTGTAGCTACACTAATGAGGAGATTGAAGAAGGAAATTATTTGCATACGCTATAAAGGCGATATTTATTTCCTATTTTTTGAAGTTGGGGTTTTAGCTGAGCCTCCGATATCTTGCCTTGCCTATCAAGTCTATTGATCTGCTCTGAGGTTCAATTCAGTTCTTCCTTTCTGGCATAAACATTGCTTCATGTAAAACCATACTGTAAATAATGTGTAGGAAAAAATGGGAAGCGATACAACAACGGACACTTTCATCTTACCACATGTGTTCCAAGCATGGGCAGAAGGGTACACCAATCTTACAATCGCAGAGATTTTATATAGCCAGCAATTTTCATCATGAAATCATATAGATGAATAGAAAGAGATCCTATATAAGCTATATACACTGTTAAAAAAATAAACGGAACACAAAAATAAGGCATCCTAGATCTGAATGAATGAAATATTCTTATTAAATATTTTGTTCATTTCATAGTTGAATGTGCTGACAACAAAATCACATAAAAATTATCAATGGAAATCAAATTTAGCAACCCATGGAGGTCTGATCTGGATTACTGGACTCTCAACTAAATTAGACCAGTGGAAAAAACACAGGCTGATCCAACTTGATGTAAGTGTCTTCTAAAAACAAGTCAAATGACGCTCAGTAGTTGTGTGGGCCTCCATGGTGCCTAGTATGACCTGCCCTACAACGCCTTGCGCATGCTCCTGATGGTTCTCCTGAGGATCTCCTCCCACACCTGACTAAAGCCACCATACTCCCCACAACTATGGCAGTCTGTGGTCGCATCAGTGCATGTGGTTCGATGGGAGCGAAACATGATGTCTACATATTGGATTCAGTCTGGGGAAGGAGGCGTGGCCACGTCCATCAAGCATCAACCTGTCCTTCATTTGCAGGACTGCTGACATTTACTACCAGCCACAGAGGTTAGCACTGTCTTGCATTAGGGGAACCAGGGCCAAACCGCACCAGCATGCTGTGCTCAAAGGGGTCTAGAGGGATCTCGATTATCTAATGCGTCAGGCTACCTCTCTGGTGAGACATGGAGGGTGTGCAACCTTCTAAAGAAATGCTACCCCCACACCATTACTGACCCACTGCCTAACCGGTCATGCTGGAGGATGTTGCAGCAGCAGGACCGTTACTTCCATTACTGTGTCTCCAGACCCTGTCCACGTCTGTCACTATGTGCTTCACGTGGTGAATCTGCTATTCCATTTGTTGAAGACGCACAGGGCGCCAGTGGCGAATTTTGCCAATCTTGGTGGTTGTGCCCTATCTCCTCTGCAAATGCAACCACACTCCGTGCATGGTGTTGGGCTGGTAAGCTACACCACCACCTCGTGGACATCAGGCCTCCATACCCCTCTATCGGAGTCGTGGTTTCTGGACCCGTAGTTGGAGCGCCACATTGGCAAATTTGTGGCCGCTGTCGGAGGTCATTTTGCCACGGGCTTCTGGCAGTGCTCCTACCTGTCCCTCCTTGCCACAAAGTGGAGGTATGGTCCTGATGCTGGGTTGTTGCCGTCCTACGGCCTCTCCATGGCTCTCCTGGTAGCACTTCCATGCTCTGGACATACTCTGACAGACACAACAAACTTCTTGCGATAGCTTGCATTGATGTGCCATCCTGGATGAGCTACGCTACTCTGAGCCATTTGTGTGGGTTGTAGACTCCATTCATGCTACCACTAGAGTGAAAAAAGCAACTGCCAGCATTCAAAAGTAACCAAACCATCAGCCAGAAAGCATAGGAACTGAGAAGGGGTCTGTGGTCCCACCTGCAGAACCACTCCTTTATTGGGGATGTCTTGCTAACTGCCTATGCTTTCCACCTGTTGTCTATTCCACCACAGCATGTGAAATTGATTATCAATCAGTGTTGCTACATAAGTGGACAGTTTGATTTCACAAAAGTGTGACTGACTTGGAGTTACATTGTGTTGTTTAAGTGTTTCCTTTATTTTTTTGAGCAGTGTACTTTATCACAAAATCTTGGCACAGATTCTCCATAAATTAATATTAATCAAGATAAATAGGTCATTCCTTCCAATTGCAGAATTTCAGTAAAATGAGATACACTTATAAACTTTTGCGTTCTTTTAAAATATTTCCTTCAGTTCCCAAACTCTTTCTTTATTACTATAAACTAAAATTAAATAAAATGTTAAATAAAAGCTTGTATTATATTTACTGCTCAGTTGGGTGAATGCTCATATGGAAGTAAATTCTACTAACTTAGCGCAACATATCTCTTAAGCTTGCACAGAATTGCAACTTAATAGGTTTTGATACCACCCAAACAAATGTAAGCAGATTTCTCAGACAGTTCTGCGAGGCTACCGTATTTTCCAGACTAGAGAGTGCATCGGAATATAAACCGCATCCACTAAATTTTAAAAGACAAAAAATATTTTTTTGAATATTAGCCACACCACACAATAAGCCGCAGATATATACATTGTGAAATGAGATATTTACAAAGAAAGATTTTGTAAATGTTTATTTACATACTTTGTTTCCAAACGGTGCCTGTAACACGGCAGTCAAACGGCTGAACGAACAAAACAGAAAATTCATTAATGTTTTTATTCATCCTCCTCCTGTGCACTGAAACCACTGAAGTCATCTTCTTCAGTGTTGGAGTTGAAGAGCTTCAGAACATCTCCGTCACATACCTTTTCAGTCTCTCTGCCGGTGTCGCTCTCAATGTCACTTTCATCTCAAGGCACAGTTACTGATGAAGTTGCGCTGTTCTCTCCACGTAGCAATCCAGCCTTTCAAAACCCCTTGGTGGATTCTTTCATACTGTTCCACGCACTTTGGACCCACTGGCAGACCTCAGAAAAGAAAGGTCTTTGCATGCGGCCAGTTTTTTGTGAATGATTTCTCACCACTGGTCATCCAAGCCTCCCACTCACTTTGGAGTGCTACTTTAAATGCACGATTCACACTGATGTTGAGTGGCTGCAAAAACTTAGTTGTACCTCCAGGAATCACAGCTGGAATTGAGTTTGTTCTCTTGGTGGCTGCTTTCACAGAATCTGTTACATGGGCCCTCATACTGTCCAAAACAAGCAATGATTACTACTTATTGTAGTACTCCGTCAGCCATTCAGTCATTAGGCTTTCTATCATCCATCCTTTTTTGTTAATTTTAACAACTATGCCTTTCGGGAGTTTTATTTTTGGCATAGTCACCTGCTTAAAAATCACCATCAGTGGAAGCTTCTGTCTGGATGCGGTGCAGCTCAAAACACACGTGAAATGCGTTCTCTCGTGGCCAGTTGTTTTCACCATAATGGATGAAGCTCCTGTCTTCTTAACAGTTCTAGTTAGAGGCAGGTCAAATGTTAAAGGTACTTCATCCATATTTATGATGTCGTCTGGCCCGACGGAATTCTCGGCTAGTTTTGTTTCAATAAATTTGTGGAAGTTTGCAACTTTTTCCTCGTAGTCGGAAAGGAGTTGTTAACAGACAGTTGTCTGCACCCTGATGGACAGATCTTTTCATCTCATAAATCTACAACACCATGACGGTCCACCTTTAAAATCTTCAATACCCATTNTTGTTTTAGCTTTCAGTCGGATCTGCACGGTGGATACACCTCGGCAGTCTGCTCTCTGTGTGTTCACCCAGTCCTCAAGAACATTTTCAAGTTTAGGCCATCTGCTTTTATGACCTCTGAAAGCCTTTGTTGTCCTTTGGCGTTGAATCAGTTCTTCACATTGCCGTCTCCAATGTTTCACCATTGATTCATTAACGTGCAAGCTTACGTGCAGCAACTCTATTTCCTTTCTGGATAGACAGATTGATTGCTTTCAACTTAAAAGCTGCATCATATGCTTTTCTTCATGTATTTTCCATGATGAGGGTGTGAAAAATATTTTGCGTACATGTGTGTCGTGCTGCTTGCGTCGAGCGCGCCAAAAACTACCGGTATCGTCTTCTTCTTTGCATTGACCTCTCGTAACTGTCACATTTTTGCGCCCCCTGATGGCAGTTATAAGCCGCATTGTTGTACAAGCCGCAGGGTTCAAAGTGTGGGAAAAAATTAGCGGCTTATAGTCTGAGAAATACGGTACTTTAATAACATGTTTCAAGTTTCATAATCACATCTCACTTCTCTTTAAGTTTTTGTGAGTGGATAAATTGGATCAGATGGTCACCTTCCCCTTATGACAGGGATGTCAAACTCGTGGCCTGGGGCCAGATGCGTCATGTGCTGGTCCCATCCCTGCCCGGTTTAGCGAAGGGGAAAAAATCCTGATATGTCATGTGACAATGCCGTGACATGAGTCTGACATCCCTGCCTTGTGAGATTTTCTCACATTGCCCTTTTCCAAACCAATATGCATAAGAAGAAAAACTGGTAGCTGTATTATTTGAAAAGATTTCTATTAATGAATAAATTTAAACTGTGGGTTTGGGTTTTCTCTGCACATGGCAAATTAAACCATATTTATGCATGCTTATGCATGTTTCTAAAATTTAAATCTATTATGATATGATTTATATATTTAATTTGCTTAGCAGCATGACATTTTTAAAAAGACTTTTACTCTTTCTGCGCGCATTTTTAGGAAACAGGATTAATCCAAGTTCCCTAAATTTTTAAACTTTAATACCCACATTACAACTTTGATTCTGCTTACTGGGATAAAGGAAATTGCCCAACCAGTTATATTGCAGAAACACATTTAGCTAATGCTGATTTCTGTCTTAATTATACTGAGCTTAACTTCTAATCTTTATCTGCTCCTATAAAGGATCTTTGAATGGTCATTTATACTTTCACACACACATACCTACATATATTCTGCGTCTGCCTAGATGGCATTGGAATATTCTCATTTATTGTCATATTGGATGTCTATTGTTACTTTACCTAAGTTAATATAGCTACTAATGAGGTGATATCTCTGCATGGATATCTTCTTATAGTCCTTTGAGCTGATTGCTGAGTTTTTGACACAGTGGATTGTTCTCATCAAAAAGAAAAGAATAGATTATTCATATCTTTCTGTAGCATAATTTGATTGTATTTTTATATAGGTCTTCATTTGCCAAGATGTTCAGACATTCATAGCTTTGAATTTAATACAGAGGGACATTTACTAAATTACTCTTTAGGCCTCATGTGTCTCGGTGAATAACATTTTGTTGATTCTTGCTGTGATTGGTAGGAATTTGTAAATTAGGTCAAATGCCTTGTTTGTTAGGCCTCTGGAATATTTTATAGGAGTAAAGAACAGAATTCTTTATTGGTCAAGTGTGACTGGACACACAAGGAATTTATCTCAGCTGCATAAGCTCTCAGTGTACATACAAGCAAAAAGTGATAAATCATGATTATAGTCATCATAAAATACATTCATCATGTCATAAGATGCAACATTTAGTGATAGTCATAGTAAATAATCAATCAACATAAATCATACTGGGATACTAAGTAAAACAATTAATATAAATTGTAGGATACAAGCCACAAAGTTATAGCAATAAGAAGATAAAGAAATCGGTTAATAGGAGAGATGAGAAGGATTATAGTAAGATACCCTACGAGGTAGTTTGACAGTATGTGGGAATTAGTTGTTTAGCAGAGTGATGGCATGGGGGAAAGACTGTCCTTGTGTCTAGTTGTTTTGCATTTTTATTATTTTGATGTTATATACTTCAAATATTGCATTTTATTATAGATTGGATTAGTTTATTATTTTGTGGTGTTTTATAAACCTAGGAAAATCTGCCTTTTAAGGATACATCTGCCTTTTTAATACATACATACATGCATGCATGCATATGCTGTTCAGCTTCCTTCGGGTATTATCTCACGTCATTGTAGTTGTGCTTTTAAAGTTGTAGCAACGTTTCGGCAGAATTCTCATCTGCCCACATCAGGCTTCTGGCATTGAGTTCGTCTGTGAGTCAGGCTATCACAGCCGTTTCCAGTTTTAAATTGTAGGCTTAGCCTATGGTTGTGCCCCAGTTAACTTTCAATCCTGTGACGTCATCTGATTGTTTTGGGAGTCTTGGTCTGTGTTTATTGGTCTTGAGTTTACTGTGTTCATGCTTGATTGGATTTCTGGTTTCTTCTGTCTGTTTTGTGTGTTTGAATTTGCGATGGCAACACTGTGTTTCCTGTATTGAGGGCATTCAGTGCAGGCCTTGGCTCCGATGTAAAGGCATGCTATACAGTCTATTAGGAGACTAGGTTTCATTAGGGTGCCTGCGTTGGGGCTGTCACATGTGTTTGAGTTGGAGTTATCAGGGGGGATCTGTTTGTGCCCAGGATGTTAGCCTGGCTTGTCGGTGTGGAGATTTTTTTTTTGTTTGAGAGTGCGGTTCCAACATGATTGACAGTCTGGTGGAATCATCTCTTCTTTCATGCTTCAGGTCTTTTTCAAATCTCGGTTGATAATTATGGCTTCTCTGATAATTCATGTAGCTGGGTTTCCATAGTGGCTAGGGTTTTGTTTGCCATTGAAGTTGATGTTATGACCTGTGGCTTTCATGTGTGGACTAGTAGGAGGTGTGTTTCCAGCTTTTTAATGCATCTTTTTGTGTTCATCCAGCGGTACTTATTTACTCCTATTGGTCTATCCAATGTATGTTGGTCGGGCATGAAGACAGGGACTCATATATGCCTTGTTTTCCAGCGTCAATTTTTGTCTTTGGGTTTTTAAGGATGGCTGCATATTTTTTTGTCCTGTTTTGAAAGGCAGTCTTGATCGGTGATGCCTGGTGTACGTATCTTTACTTGATTTTGTCTGTCAGTATGTAGTATGTACCTCTATTGTAGGGCAGGATGCTGTTCCATGGTTGTTCATCTTCGGGTCTTTATTATGTCTAGTAGTGTGCTTTTTGTGATAAAAGCTTGGTGATTTTGTTTTTTGGAAGCCAGTTGGCTGTTCAGTACCTTTAGTCAGGGTGCATAGTCGTCTTTATGTTCTTGTCTGCAGGCGTTTGGTTCTGGTGATTAGTGTTTTGGCCAGGAGTTCTATCTGTGCTGGGTGGTGGAGTGGGATTAGCTGCGTTGAGGTAGCGGTTGGTGTGTGTTTTCTTTCTGGTATACGTAGTCTTTATGTTTGTGTCCTAAGTATGCCATCTGTTTCTTTGGTAGATTAGTTACATCTAGGAATGGTAGTTGTTTATTTCTGTTTCCATGATGAACTATGATTTGGGGGTGTGTGCTGTTTAGGTTGTGTTAGGAAATTGTTTAGGTTTTCTTTTCCATTGGGCCAAATCACAAATGTGTCATCGATGTATCTTAGCCATAGTTTGGGTTTGTGGGTGCATTAGCCAGTGGCTCTGGATTCGAATTCTTTTATTAAACAGTTTGCATGACGGGTGACAGAGTGTGATTCCCATAAGGGCTTCTCAATTGCTTGTATTCTTTGTCCTTTGTATATGAAATATGTGTTGGTTAGGCAGGTGTTCTGTTAGTTCCATGACGGTGTTTAGCTTGGTTGGGTATTATTTTCTGATTGATTTCGAGAGTTTCTTTCATCGGGACTTGAAGTGAATAGTGAAACCACGTCGAAACTTATAAGCAGATCTTAACTGTTCCATGTGTAGATCTCTGATTCATTTCTTGAACGGTATGAGTTTTGTACATTGAAGCTGTTGGTTTGGCGCTATGGGCCTAGTAGTTGTTTGCTAAGTGTTTTAAGCTAGGTTTTGTAGTGGTACTCCTTTGGAAGCTGACTATGGGCTGAGAAGTATTGCCTTCTTTGTTGTATTGTTTGGAGGCCGTTTATAGTTTGGGACATCTGGAAGATTTTTCTCTTGGGATGATCATCTGTTGGATTTCTTTGCTTATGTGGCTGGTTATAATTTTCTTCTTGGTTAATTTGGGATTAACTGTGGCATTCCCTTTGTCTGCTGGGAGTATGATTATGCTGTTATCATTTTTTAGTTTGTAGCGCTTCGAATTCTTCTTTGTGCAAGTTGCTTTTGGGTGGTTTGCTTGAGCATAGGATACATATATCTATATATATGTAATAGGAAGAGGGAGCATTGTACAAATCAAGGTAGGATGTAAAGCTAATATATACAATTAAAACTGAATAAATGTATATATTCTATGAAAAAATAAAATCCACAAAATGCATCACAAGTTTAAAAACTTTAAAAAGCTTCTTAATTGCACATAGTGTACTGCAGGTAGTCCTTGATTTAAGACCCCAGTTGAGGCTAAAAGTTCAGATGCTAACAAAGAAAGTTAAGTGAATTTTGCCCCATTTTAGGACCTTTTTGTCACAACTGTTAAATGAATCACTGCAGTATAATAAGTTATCCTAAGTTATTCTGTCTTGCTTCCCCCATTGACTTTGCTTTTTGAAAGATAACTGGGAAGATTACGAATGGTATGTCAAAGTGTTTTTTCAAAAGGCAACTGAACTGGTTATTTTTGTCCTTGAGGAAGAAGAAAATATTTTGCTTCTTATCCAAGAAGCTTCATCAATTATGATGCTGGGAGATGGAAGGATAGTTATCTATCTTTCTATCCCCCAGCATCACAACTGATGAAGCTTCCTGGATGAGAAGCAAAACATTTTCTTCTTCCTCAGGAAGAAAAATAAAATAAAAAACAAAACCCAGTCCAGTTGCCTCTTGAAAAAAGCATATTTGAAACAACTATGACCTGGATGACTGAGAATCTCATTACAAATGGTGGTCACATGAACACATGCCAATACAACTGTCATAAATAATGTTTGGCTGCCAAGTGCCTAAATTTTCATCATGCAACAATGGGGGTGCTGCAATTGTGAAAATGAGGATTTGAGGAATTTTAAAGACAAACTTATGATTTATAGAAAAGATGACACAAAAGTCTTATATTTCAACACAGCTGTCTCTTTGAAAGTTGGATATAAGGTTGAATACAGGTAATCCTCAACTTATAACCATAATTGAGCCCAACATTTATATTGTTAAGTGAGAAATCTGTTAAGTCAGTTTGTCCTACTTTACAACTTTTCTTGCCATATGTTAAGTAAATCCCTGAAGTTCTTAAATTAGTAACACGGTTGTTAAGTGAACCTGATATTCCCATTGACTTTGCTAAAGTCAATGGGAGCATCATATGATTCTGGGGCAAAAGAGCATCATATGACTCCGGGGCATTGCAACCATCATAAATGTGAGTCAGTTGTCAAGCATCCCAATGTAAAACACATGATCATGGGAATGCTGCAACACTGTATGAAAAATGGTAATAAGTCACTTTTTACAGTGCTGTTCAGGGATGGGATCCGACTGGTATAACTACCGGTTCTATCTATTAGCGTTGTGCATGCATGAGTCGCGTGAGTTGCGCGAGTGCAATTTACAACCTGCTGAGCTGCCCAGACAGCTGAGCAGCAATGTTTGCAAGCACGCAGCAGTTGGAAAAGCCCTTTTCCCCTGCTTTTTCAACTGCATCTATGTCGCTTAAAGCAGCTGCAGTTGAAAAAGCAGGAAAATAAAGGTCAGGTAACAGCCCGGGTAGGTGGGTGGGCCACAACATCAGCAGGCATAGAACCGGTTCTATGTCTGCTGCTTTTCGGAGCAATCGGTTCTACAGAGGTGGACAGAACCGGTAGAAACCTACCCCTGGTGCCGTTGTAATTTTGAATGGTCACTAAGTGAAATGTTATAAATCAAGGATTACCTGTATAAACTTCCCCAAGCTGTGTTGGATGAGAGCTCTAGGCAGAAGATGGGAAGTGCAATATTACATAATCTGAAGGATAAGAAGTTGAAGTAAGAGTTCACTGATAGGTCATAACAGGTTTTCTCTGGGATGAAAAAAAGACGTAAGTCACTATTGACCTATACTGTTATATCCTGGACTAGAAAGAATCAATCTTTAAGCATGTTACTATGTTTGTGTGAATTAAGGTACTAGGCACTATATTCTTTTCCTCCTCGGCTGTGAGGTGTTGGTAGCTACTTCCCGAGTTCTCCAGCTCGCTGTGCTCTTTTCAAGAGAGGAAAAGCAGAGGTGCCTTGAACAAAAGGAGTGCCAGCAAGGCCAGTTGGAAATAAAGGCCCTGTCACACTGCCCAACGGATGCAAAACGGACACAACGGACGAGCAAAATGTTCCATCCGTTGTTATCCGCTCTCAAGAAGGGCAAAAATTTGCATAACCAGAGCGGATAACACGGACGCAGGGAGGATGCAGGGCGGATGGAAAGCGGATGTGGGAACGGAAGCCTAGCGGATGGAGCAGATAGCACATCTGCAGGGCTTCCAGGGGTCTCAGCAAAGCAGACGCGGAACGGATACAGCTGATGCAGAACGGAATGCACAGTGGATGAAGCGGATGCACAGCGGAAGCCTAGTGGATGCACAGCGGAAGCCTAGATGGCCTGGTGTTTAATTGCGCATAGCGGGGGGATGCATTGTGTAAGACCCCGCGCGGATATAACGGGAAGCAGCTCGAAGCAGGTCCACCATTCAGAGGACAAGACCTACTGCCAAGACACATCGACTGCCTTGCCTGTCCTGGCCTGGCATTGTCTGCCTGCAAGCCTTGCTGCCAGCCTCCCTGCCAGCCTTTGCCTGCCACCTCCTGCCAGCCTGCTGCCTGCCTGCCTGCCTTGCTGCAGCCAGTCTGCCTGCAGCCTTGGTGCCTGCCTGCCCTGCCAGCCTTGGTGCCTGTCCTGCCAGCCTTGGTGCCTGCCTGCAGCCTTGGTCCTGCCTGCCAGCCTTGGTGCCTGCCTCCCTGCCAGCCCTGGTGCAGCCTTCTGCAGCCCTGGTGCAGCCTTTCCTGCCACCTTGGTGCCTGCCTGCCAGCCTCCCTGCCAGACTTCCTGCCCTGCCTTGGTGCCTGCCTGCCGACTTCCTGCCAGCCTTAGTGCCTGCCTCCCTGCCAGGCTTCCTGCCAGCCTTGGTTCCTCCAGCCCTTCTGCCAGCCAGCAACCCCACAACACGCGGAAACATAGCAAGCCTCAGCCATCTGCTGCCAGCCCTGGCAAGAGGGGACAGGGCTACCATCCGCCCCCCTGGCCCTCACTCTGGTTCTGCTGGGGTTTTCTGCAGCACGGCTCGCTCTTCTGGGGCTGGGGCTTCTGCTTCTGCTTTTTGGAGGAGCTGATGACAAGCACTCCAGCACCAGCCACCTCCACAGCACCTGCACGCTTCACCCCTGGGAACTGGATGCGACCAACAGGAGTACCAGAGACTTCATTTTTGTCTTATAGCTTGTTGTTAATAAAGTCTATTTTTTGGATTCACACACTTGCTTCATTTCTTTTTTTTTAATAAAGTCTTGCTTGGAAACTTTTAGAAATGGTTTAAGCCTTTGCATGCTTGTGGGATGGGTTAAGAGGAGCTGTGATGGGCAGGGATTACCTGTGGGCATGGCAGGGATACCTTTGGGATGGGTAATAGCTGGGGATAGATAAACCATCCAGTGCAAGCATAGTGAGACTGTATGGTCCACCCTCAACAGCTGCCACAACCTATGGCCCTTTATTATCCAATAACGATATAATCAATCATCCACACATTGTCAACATTAAACACAACTCTTTATTAAATGCCTGTTCATTGTAGCGGCCACTCAAACATACATGGCCCAATCTCATCAGTGTGATGAGACAGGCTGAAGGAAGCATCGATTAATCATCTATCATCCTGTCTTGCCACTCCACTCGCGCTCAGCTGGGGAGTTGCATCAGTGTTTCAGGAGGTTGCGTTGCTTCTTCCCTCCACATGAGGCTCTGTTGGGACCTTGCACATCCTGAGTGGTCTATCAGTTTCGCCCTTGCCTCCATTCCCCCAGGCTCCATGTCCCATTGCCTTGCTGGAGGTCCACGAGCCTGTTCTGCAAGACTGCGGGTAGTCGGGTGCGCATGAGATTGTGCAGGATCAGCAAGCTTTCCATGATCCTCCTCGCGGTCTGTGGTGATTGCTGCATGGTGGTGAGAAGATACCTGGTACCTGTTGGCCAGGATGACCAAAGGCATTCTCACCACCTGCCTTGCCCTGGACAGCCTGTAGTTGAAGATCCTCTCTTCACGGGTGAGGGTATTTGGAGGTATAGGGCTTCATGAGGTAGGTTTGAGGGGAGAAGGCATCATCCCCACGATGAAGTAGGGCACATCTTGGTGTGTCATTGGGCAGTGCGTGCGGATCTGGGAAAGCCCACGATGAGGGTTGCGCTTCCAGCTCCTCCTTGAGGTGACTGGCGTTGTAATACCTGGGCATCTGAACATGAGCTCTGTCTCTGAAGCATTGATTGTACATGAACTTGTAGTCAGCATCGACCATGGCCGAAGAGGATGATGCTGAAGAAGCCTTGTAGTTTGAAATAAGTGGACCCCGATTTGGCTGGCGCTTTGCAGGCCACATGCTTGCCTCGATGACTCCAACGGTGGTGTGGGAAGTTCCACCTCTGATACCACATGCCTCTGCAACTTTCTTCCATCCTTCTTCAGTGGAGGGGCACTGGAGGACTCCTCCTTGTATTGTTCGATCGTGATGGCCTGTACCACTTCTCTGACCACAATGCTGATGGTGCTGGGTGGCACCCTCCAGCCGCTACTGCATGCTCCTGTAGGTGGTCCCTGAGGCCAGATGGCGTAGAGTGAGTGCCACCTTGAGCCCAGGTTCCAGGCTGTGGCCAGAAGTTGGTGTTTGTCTTGGTCAACCTGGGTGTCAGCGACTGGGCACAAGTTCGTCAAACATGGCTGGAGGCATCCTCATGAAGTCTTCTGGAATGCCCGAGTGGTCTTCGTCCTGAGTCCACCATCAGCTTGTTGTACAGTCCGTCCTCTGCTCTTCTGGGCGAACCAATCTTCGTACCCAGACAGCTTTCTGGCCTGCCTCCTTTTCTTCCCGATAGTTTGAGTTCACGAGCCTGTAGATGGTTTCGCACTGTTGCAAGAAGGATGGTGGCCTGCCACAACAAGGGACTGTGTTACGATCCACGGTGGACATGACCGTGGATGCTGTGGAAGAGGAAGAGTCAGATGAAGGCTGCAGAGGTCCCACCGCAGGGCTGCTGTTCTGAAAGTGAGATCCAGACGTGGTGCTCCGCCTTTTTATAGGCAGTATAGGTGTCCTTTGCATCCTCTAGGCATCCTCTAGGCATCCTGTAGACATCCTTCAATATCGAGATAGGTCCCCTCTGCGAACGTTTTTGTTTCGTTTAAACGCTTTTGTTTCCGCTTGGCATCCGTTCTGCATCCGTTCGCGTCTGTTCCGCTTCCTCCCTGCGTCCGAGCGGATGTGAGTTGCGCGGATTGCGGAACGGATGCCTAGTGGATATAGCGGATGCGTAGCGGATGCATAGCAGATGCAGAACGGACGCATTGGATACATTTTCCGCGCGAAAAGTTTTGGCAGCCCAAAACTTTTGAGCGGAAGAAACGTCAATAGACGGGATGCTGGATGGATAGAGAGGAAGCAAAACGGAGGCAGTGAGTACATGGCGCGCGGATTAATCAACGGCGATTGGCAAGCTGTTTTGTCCGTTTTACATCCTCTTTGCATCCGTTGGTGCAGTGTGACAGGGGCTTTAAATTCGACCGGGCCGCTATAGAAGCGCGGCTTGCGTTTGCTTCAGAATCAAAGTCCCCTCGAGCCGGAATACATTTGTGTGTGTGTGTGTGTCCCTGAAACCACTTCCACCTCGAAGAGGCTGTAGTTGTCGACAGATACGCGAGTCCAACTTTTTACCGCTGACTGTATCCCTCTAAGACTCTGATTACTCGCCTTCCTTCCCTCGTTCCCGCCAACTGCGCGAGTGCAATAAACTCGGCTCCTCTTCACCTGTTTCCTAACCACAAAGCCGCTTCGCGCACACTCCCAACCTTCGCAGAGTTAACTACAGTACGGAGACCTTCAGCTCTATTCCTCTAAGAGGCGGCTGGCAAGCTTCTCGGTCAGAATGATGGTCTCGAATGGGGTCAGCGGCAGGCATTTTTCACGAGCGGAGGCAAAGAAACAAATGCCCTCCTCGACTGTTGCCGCCGCAATCGGTGGATTCAGAGCAACGTTGCCAGCGGCGATTAACACTTATATATATGTTGGAATATAGCTGCCTTTTTTTTTTTTTTTTACGGGATCCCCCGCCCAAGCAGCCACTGCAGTGCCTTTACCGAAAAAAGGCTTATTTACAGCATATGGATAGTTAGATCCGGACCGTCCTATCCCGCTTTCCTCCCGCCACGCTACTTCTGCAAGCGCCCCACCGAAGAGTTTAAAGAGTAGCTCCGGTTTCAACCCCTTTTTCGCCTAAAAAAAAAAAAAAAAAGCCGACCGCGTCCAACTTAAGCTGAACAATCTTGGTTACCGAGTTGCCTTAACTTTTATCTCCTTTAGCTGCGTGTTTCTGAATGCACGCAAGGAACGCTCGTCCTGCCCTCTTTCCAGCAGCCAAGCGCGCCTCTTTCTCGCGGGCGGTAGTTTGGATAGTCGGGCGGAGTGGAGAAGGGCGGGGGAGGGAAAGCTCTTATTTTGGCAACTTAGCCGGGTGGCTGGAAAGAGCGAATACCTCCGATGTCATTCCCTGGCAAGGGCTAATCGCCTGCGCTCATATTAAAACTTAAGTAGAGAGGTACGATGATTCTAGTCTGTGTTAGTGGATGGCTGGTTTCCCTGCACAACACCGCTTCGTCGGCCCGCAGGTGATCCCTTCCTTTGCTTACAGGTAAGCTCCTCTTTCTTCCTCTTGCCCCCGACCCGCCCGGTTCGGCTCGCAGCGGTGCAATTCTCCCTTTCCGGAGCTATTTCCTTCCACGGAAAGCCCAAGCGTGCCTATGGCGGGAGGGACCGATACTTGGAAAAAAAAAAAAGCACAGGTTGCTTGCGCGCGCGCAATGGACGGGGAGGGTGCGACTGAGGTGCCCCCAGTGTAAGTAGCCCAGCAGCTTTTGCGAACCTGACCCGCGTGGATGATACCGTAAAGGCTCGCACTCGGGACATTTGGCTCGGGGAACGGAGGAGCGCGGTCTGGCCGAGGCGCTTGAAGATTGACTTACAAGAAGCACGTCAAGTCGTGGAAGCAGGTCGTGACCGAACCTTTTGCATTTCAGAATAAGTTCCACAAGACATTCGTGGACCAAGATAGGAAAGTTGGTGTCTCTTGTAAAAGGGCTTAGGAGTTTCCCAGCTGGGGGGGGAAGGGAAGAGAGGTGGTTTTTTTTTTTTTTTTTTTNTTCCCAGCTGGGGGGGGAAGGGAAGAGAGGTGGTTTTTTTTTTTTTTTTTTTACGAGCTTCGTGTGAAACTTCTTGTAGCGGCGGACTTTTATTTTAATGGAGGAGGGGGACTATTAAAATATGCAAGCTGTTGCTCGCGCTCTCTTGAAGCGGATTCAAGCGTCTTAGGGCTCCCTTTCCGAGAAGGTTCTGGGTTGCACGAGTTGCTGCGTTTGTTTCATGGTAAAACTTAGAACTATAAGACTACTTAACCGCTCGATAAATGCATGTATCACGCGTTATACGAAAAGTCGAAATGAAGGGCTTCTTTAATCATATGTTTAAAAAAAGCCGAATAATTTGATCCGTCTGAGGAATGCATGACCTCATAGAACCTAGTTTAGGCTCTTCCTATGAAAGGAAGGCAATATACTGGGTGCAGATATAGTAGCAAAACAGCTGATATGAAATTCTATAGAGGAAAATTAATTATTGTAGGGATTTTAAGTGGGAAGGGAAGAAATAGCCACTGTTTTATTCTTCCCGAAGTTTCCTTGCACTTTTTTTTTTAATGTACTGTAGTTTGCTCCATATGGATACCTTGAGAAATTTGCCACATAGCTGAGTATCTGAACTGTTAATATTTTTGTTCAAATAAACCAAATATTTATTTTTGTTTTTTAAAAAATAACTTTTTATAGAATTTATTTACAGTTTATAATAGCAACAACCCAACTAAAGTGTGGGATTTGTGTGTGGAAAAAAATGTCTTGACATGCCCATGTGGTAGCAATTGTGATCTATCAACATATTCAATGAACACAGTAACTAAAATTACTTTATTTATAGCCAGATTTTTTGCTAGCTATATCTGTAAATGTTCTATTCTTTTAATCCTAATTGAAGCAAAATGCTGCTTGTCTAGACAAAAAAAATGAAAATCATTTCCTTCATGAACTTTTTTTGTACTTTATTTTAATTAAAATTTTGCCTCATATAGTTTTTCATTAGTTTCAAAAATATTGTAAAAGTTGGTCAGAAAATTGAGTTATAGTTTGGCAGCTCTTTGGTACTAAGATCTGGTTAGAATTAGATGTATACAGTACTATATTTTCCATTATAAAGAATTTGAGCATAATCCAGAGGGGGGAGACACATCATCATCATATTGATCTTGGGATTCATAACAGTTTGTTTACTTGGAACTCAAATTTTGGTTGGTTGGTGGAAACTTAGCAGTGTAAGCAAGGAACATGCCTTTGTCATAATGTATTGGTACTGCATAATTTTTATTTGAATACATTGTTTAAAGTGACGAATAGAATTCAATATCTACTTGTGATCATTTTTATTTACTGTAGAAAGGGTTTACATGGATGAAAAGGTCTTGTAGTAAAGTTTGCACTGAATCTTTAGATGAGTGAGTTGTATCTTTAAATCATAACTAGAGTTAAAATTTGCAAAAATAGTGTATTGCTTTCCAGTGATTTCAGAGAAAGAGTTTAATATAGGTTTAATTGCATATTCTATATATGGGGATGGGGGGTATTAAAATAATTTCTGTACATTTAAAACTTTTAAGTGCCTATGAGTATTCCTAGAATATTTCAGCATGTTTATGGGGAATTATTATTGGGGGGAAAAGATAAGGCAGGCAAATTTCAAGGATGCTCTAGATACAAAACATTTTGTTCCTGAGAAGAATGGATGTTAGCATTTGTCCATTGGTTCCCTTCTAATTTGATTGTCTATATAATCTTGTTGCATGCCCATTTATTTCTGTTCTTATTTGTATTGTTTTCCTAAAGGGATTATCTTCATCAAGACAGCTACTCTTTGCTGAGGCAGGGATTCAATCCTACCTAGGACCCCTGCCAGGAAAGGCCACAAAATTTATCGACTCATTCTTTCCAACCACCAACCCAAAGTCTATTTTCACCTTCCAAAGCGCAGGACAATTGTGAAAGCTTTCCCATGAGTGTCAGTAATCTCCCATCTGTGTCCTCTATGTACCAACCTAGCATGTTTAATTATGAGCGTCCAAAACACTTTATCCAGTCTCAAAATACATATCAAGGGAAGCCACAGCCTCCAGGATCAGAGACCTCTGCTACACTTCTGAGCAGGCAAACCAAGCAGTCTTCCATTTTAATCCAGCCTTGTAATCCTAATGAGAAGAAATTTACTTCCTCTTCATCGCTGAGCTCGCCAATCTCACTGTCTTCACCTTCATATAGTGCTTCATTTCCCGTAACACCCGCATCTGTACAGTCTCCTGCTAGCTCATCATCTGGGCCGAGAATTTCATCCATGCATAATCAGTCCCCTGCAGCATTCCTTTGTTCTGTGTTGCCCTCTCACTTTGATTATAATAATAGCCAAGGTCCTTCCTCGGTGGAATCAAAGTAAGTATGCTCTTTCCCTTGCCTTGAACTGTGTGTAGGTGCATTCATGAGAACCTGAATGCTGTGTTCCTGTTTTGAGTGAGCTGTGCTGCATGTAAGTGTTGAATGTAGAGATGGGAATTAGAAGGGGAAACTCAGGAATAGAAACTGTAACCAATGTTAATTTGAGCAAATTGATTCCAAATGCCAACTTTTTCCAAAATGTACGGAAGTTTCCAAAATTTTATATAAGTGGTGGCTGAAAAATAAAAGTAAAGGCAGAATTCCATCCTATTTAAACAAGTCCTGAAAATGAAATCTAATTCAGGAAAATTATGCACTAATCTAGTTGACATAATAAAAACTAAATTTGTGAAGGATTTATTTCAAGAAAAGATTAACAGATTTGAGACAAATGATTAATATTATTTCAGTTCATTTAATTATTATTGATTTATCCTATGTTTTTATCCTGGGATTTTATCCTGGGTATAATACACAGCTTTAGCACAATTCCATCAAATAATTTAAGGATTCTTATTTGAAAGATTACACTATTTGCTATGAGAGATTTTATGTGTCATTTGTGCAATGTACAAGATAAGTCAACCACGTTTTAGCTTAGTGTGTTGTGGAAATCCAGCCCATGTATCATGTAAATCCAAAAAATTGAGTAGAGAAAAAAAATGCTGCCACTGCTTTGTTGGGTATGTTCATTTAATGCAGCCTTTTCAAATTTGATGAGTTGGCTTACAGTTGCTACTGTCAACTTTAGCCATTCTGGCTAGGGTGAACTGTGATCAACACATCTGACAGAAACAGTTTTCAGTGCTGTTTAATAATTCAGTTTTAG
Organism: Laticauda laticaudata; assembly: GCA_004320025.1. Taxonomy (NCBI): domain Eukaryota; kingdom Metazoa; phylum Chordata; class Lepidosauria; order Squamata; family Elapidae; genus Laticauda; species Laticauda laticaudata. Next base: position 38,119 of record BHFT01007686.1, on the reverse strand, counting down.
TTTTTTCCTAAGAGCATTTCCTACTTTAGTTCTATTCATCTAGGCACTAAGCAACTGATCTGGAACAAATGGAATAGTTCGGTACAATCCAGCCCTGAATGGAAAATACATCTGATATCAGTGCAGGCTAGATCCTCTCTCTTCTACATTATACTTTTGCCACTATATAATGAGTCTTACCCTAAAAAAATGAAAAAATAAAAGGTGGTGCTTCTTTTTTAGAATTTATAAATCTTTAAAAAGCTTTCTTGAAAAAGAAGCTAGGTAACTATTTTATTGGTGTACAGTTTTTTGAAAATAAGTGACAGCTCCCTGATTTCTCATAGAACACTAAATATTCTGGTGTTACCCACCCACAAATCTTTATGCATACAAAGAAAGCAGAATCCTCATTCTGCATAAAAATCTGAAGGCATTAAGGTTCAAGAGAAAGAGAAAATGTTTCTTAGTATTAGCAGAATCAATAAAGTAAACTAGGGAACAGCAGCACCAGCTACATGCTTTTTAGAAAATTTGCATGCAGGGATTATAGATTTCTGAACTACCTACTTTAACATATTAAAAATTAAAGTTGTTTTTCAAAAAAAGTTTCATTATACAATTATTAAACATTTACCTGTTATTTGCGCTCAACATTGTGACGCAAACATAAAAATATTTTCTCAATAAAAGTGTTACATTTTCATTATTTTTTTAAAAAAAGTCATCTTGTGAGGAAAGAAATTCTAATTAATCGAGAAGGTGGAATCATGATCTTACATGGAATTAATCCCCAAGACAATAAGTGAGAGATAACTTGATACAGGAATTGATAATAAGTAAACAAGACATCTCAATAGATTTAACATTACAAAATAATAAACAAATATGGGATTGTATTGTCAAGTTGCTGTTAATTTGTTAACAATAAATTTGCTTTTCACACCTATACTTCAGGCATATAAAAACATTAATTGTTAAGAAATGAACTAAAATTGCTAGTTTCATTAAGGCTTAATAGGAATATAAAGTATGTAATGCTTAATTTTTGTATATAAACTAGAATAAATGATGGAGATTTGAGAGCACATTTCTCCCCTGATCTGCATTGTTTGAAAAGGTTAGAATGAAGTTGAGAGATTCTGCTTCTAGTACTAAACATCACTAGTAAGCCATTCTGGGAGTAGTTCAGAGCAAAATAAGCTTTGAAGGCAGTAGGCGGTAGCCCTCCTGACTAAATTTCTTCATCCACTCTCAGTAGAGCAGACTTTAAGAGGGAAAGGAAACTTTTATTTTGTTATTTAACAGCAAGAATTAGTTGCTGTTAAATAAATATCTGAGTTTGGGTTTTTTTTGCCCCATTAAATGATTGTTCTTGGTCTTCAAAAGTCGAAAAATGTTTGAACATTAGTAATTTCTAACAAAATACCACACTAATTCTCAAACTTGGTATTTTATAACCTCAGTTATAAAGATCCCACAAAACGTTTTTAGCTGGTCAGATGATTTTTACAGCTTAATATGTTTCTCCTAGAGCCATTTTTTTAAAAAAATTGTATGATATGCAGCATATAACGACTCCATACTCATGGCATTGATGGGTTTCTCCTTGCTCATTAGCTACAATATACACTTACAATAAGATTTATTTTCAATAGTTTGTCTTTTATACTCAGCTCTATTTAATAATTACAAGATCACCCTTCTTTTCCTTTAATTAGCAGTCATTCAAAGCCTATGTACAGTCCGCAAACTGATAGCCTTAAACAAGTACCAAAGGCTTCCGACAAAGAGATACAAGGAACAAAAGACGCCCTCATTCAAGACTTGGAAAGAAAACTGCGATGTAAAGATAACCTTCTGCATAACGGGAACCAAGTAAGACAATGTATAGAGAATACATATAAAAGGGAGGCTAGGAAACTACCACTTCAGATGAATTACTCTGAATTTTTTTCCTTGCTTCTCTATACTGATTCATTAACCTAAACCCAATTCTGAAACATGCATTAACAAGACATCTATATGTTGATGTAGCTACTTATTCTGTTCAGTGCCCAACAAGATGACCACTCTCAGAATTAATTGAACAGTATGTTTAATATTGTTCAATATCCCAATTCAGAATTGGGATATTTCTGGATTTCTGTCCTTCAGAGACTATTGAGCTTTGGCTGTATTAGAACATAAGTTCTCATGCATGCATCTTGGCATGAATTATTTCTTGGATCACCAATACTTAAATCTTGATCAAATGCCACTTACAGATAATAGGTCTGGAATTTATATTTGGACATTATCCAAGGGGAAAAATTGATCCAAGAAATCAGTTCCAATTTGTGATAAGAATGAATCTCTTTGATCAGCCAATTGTGAAAGAAATTATGAGGACAATTACAAATAATATAGGGGTAAAGCTGAAAAGCACCACCATGTATTGTATGCCCACCATTTTCTTTTTTATTATTATTGTATTATTACAATAATTTAGATGTATGTTCTGACATCATTACCCTGTTTTCCAAGGGAGGAAGTGGTAAGTGGGGTGGGGGAGCATATAATGTGACAGGAAATTGAATTAGATTCTGGAGTGGGAGAAAATGGTAGTAACTCTATGCTTTTTACATGTATAATTCATATTACACTTATCCATCTAGTGCTATTGCATTCAGTCCATCTTTCATGTTTCATTATGAATACAACAGATTTGTATTAAATGAAGGTACCCTTTTGTGTGTTGTCAAAACTAAATCTAGCCCAAATTTTTATATATATATGTAGATATTAGAAGATAATGTAATGTTTTATTCATTCATTAGATAACAATTATCAGCTTAGGCAAGGCATTTTTCAACCACTGTAGAATAGTGATTTGTTTTATTACCATATTAAGCAAATGTTTGATTAACCATGGTTTATTTAATTGCAACAGGCTGGGTTCATTCAACATACTAATTCTTAAAGCAAAAACAATAACTCATTTTACATATCATTTTACATATAGACCAAAATCAAGAGAAGTGCGTAGTAGAACCTTGCCCCATCCGAGCTGCTATACAAAAATCATACCACTATCCCTCACTGCAGACCGAAGGAAAATACTTGCAGTATCAGTGTACCATTCATATTCTATTTTCATGTTGTGTGCATTTTTTTGACCATATTGGAAAGAATTTATCAGTTCCCTAGGGAAAGGGAGGAGGCTGAAAATCTATTTAGCCCTTTGGATTTTTGAGATAAACCTGAAGTCTGGGAAGTGGGGTAAACCAAGCACTGTCACAAATCAAGTTTTACTGTATTAAATAGACTGCAGCTGAACTGAAAATAAATCTGTTTAGTTGCTGAATGTGGAAAACTGAAAAATCACCATATGAAAATACACTTGGCACAAAAAGTTACGTGTATTTATGTGCCAAATTTATGTGCCAAATATTTGTGTGCTACCCTTTTAATAACATGTCAATATTTTTAAACAACTAAAGGACCACCGTTAGTGTTTGCTTTAGTAAGGAGATCTCTAATGCAAATGCATGGGACCATATCAGTTTGCTTGTGAAATGAGATCCAAAATAGAGAAGTTTCTCAATATATACAAGAAGTTTATTATTGTTTCCGTGGGTGGAAGGCAGTTATGAATAAGATACCCATACTGTAAGATCTTTTTTTCACATAAAAAGATGCAGTAATGCAGTATTCTTAATTATAGTGTGGCAATAAGTTTTACTGACTGAAGTGAGCATCCTGCATGTCACTGAGGTGTGATATCTTGGCTACAGTAGGGGAATGCATTTTCTCTTCAGAGCAGAGAAATACATAATTTCTTTTGGTGACGTGGCTGGTATTGTGCTAAAAAGGAGAAGTTGAGGCAAAACAGAACTATTTAGTATCATTAATTAGTACTTTCTGCATATTTAATGGCTTTGTCCTTGTCATGCTAACAATTACCATTTGTTGCCTACTTTTAGAAGAAATCTGGATGCCACAATTACTTGCTGCAGGGGAGGAGGGGCAGTAAAGGAGGAGTCCACTCCTGCTTTTTATTCATATTTTTTGTTAAAATGTTTAAACCAGGAGATAAAAGCTAACACAAGCTGATAGAAAGTAAGAAAGGAAAAGAAAAAGAAATCAGAAAAGAAAAGAAATAGGAAAAAAGTTACAGAAAAATGGAAGAGAAAGGAAAGAAGTATGAAGTAGTACCTCCAGTATTCACAGCATAGCAGTTATAAGTACAAATATATTTTAACCCCTCTAAGGTTTCATTATATTACTCTTCTTTCTATCCTGTGTAACCAGCAAAACTATGTCACATCTTCAATTTTTTAATTTTTACACAAATGTCCTGAGGCTTCTAGTCAGCAATAAATGGAGATAATGTCATTTCTCTAAGTCAGAGAAATTAATTTATCCATTATCAGCAAAATCTGTCCACAACCATTCCTCCATAGTGACTAGTGTTGAATTTTTCCATCTCTGTGTAATCTTGTTGCTGTTGCAGGGGTGGGATTCTACCGGTTCGGCTTGGTTCTATAGAACCAGTTGTTATGGTTCCCAGTTGTTGAGAATTGGTAAATCGGGCCTCTGGCTGGCACCATCCCTCTCCTCCCGCTTCTCCACTCCCTGCCCGGTGCACATGTGCGACATGCCTGCAATTTGTTCTTGCCCACCTGCCAGGCCACCATTGCTACCTGCCTTTCGCTGTGGCACAGCGAAAAGCTTGCAAGTCCCCCTCCATCGGGAAATGGCTCCTGTCTGCTCACAGGTAAGCCTGCAAGTTGTACTAGCCCCATCCCACTGTCCCTGGGCCTTGCCCACCCTCCATGGGTCTCCCTGTAGCTCCCCAGGCCTCGCCCTGCCCTCTGCAGGCATTGCTGTAGCTCCTGCAGGCCTCGCCCTGCCCTCCACGGGCCTTGTAGCTCGCCAGGCCTCATCCTGCCCTCCACAGGCCTCCCCCACCTTGTTTCCGTGCTGGCCCTCCTCCCGCCTGGCCATCTGCTTCTTGACATGAGGGCTGAGCTGGACACTCGGCTTGAGCCTGAGAGGGGTGATGGGAGGCTGGGAATTCCTGGAGCTGCTTCTCGCTGCTGGGGCCCCGGGCCCCGCTGAAAGGGCAGATGGATGTTCTGGGGGCCAGGACTGCTCCTTTTTTGTTCTCCCCCCGCCTGCTGCTCTGGAGCTCACCGAATCAGTTTGTCTCAGACCAGGTGTGTGTGTGTCACGAGAAAAGAGTTTGATGTGTTTGGGGGGGGCGGAGAAGGAAGAAAAGAAGGGCAAGAAGGAAGAACAGGAGAAAAGAAAGAGCAAGAAAAAAAGAGGAAGGGAAAGAAAGAAATATAGAAAGAAAGAAAGAAAGAAAGAAAGACAAGAAAGAAAGACAAGAAAGAACAAATAGGAAGAAGAAGAAAGAAATAAGAAGGAAGGAAGGGAGAAAGAGAGAGAAGGAAAGAAAATTCCAGCACCACAAGAAATACAGGCTTGGAGCAGTTTGAAGGAGCAGCTTGAAAACACACAGCTGTTAAGCTCCAAAAACTGCTTCTAGCCTGGATTCGTGGCTTGCAGCAACAGTTTGGAGCTTGTTAAGGACCGCGCCCACTGGTGATCCATGGAAAATGTTGGTGGTCTGCAGAGAAATGTCACCCAGAGCAAATTAATCCAGGCTGCGCGGGAACACATGGCTGCACTGCCACTCATTTCCTACCTGGCAAACTTGCCTGCTAAGTTGCCATATTTTCTTCTTTTTTTTCCGACCATCAGCTGTTCTGCTGTGCTGGGAGATTGAGACAAGCTAGAAAGCAGGAAGCCATTGGATTTCTTGCTTTCTAGCTAATCTTTAGATCTTCGGCCTACTTTTAAGCAGAGCTGAACCTTCCTTAGAAGCAGTGCAGATTCAGATAGCCAATGGCAGAAAACAGATCTCTAAGTGAATCTGTGATTCTGTAAGCAACTCAATCTGCCTGTCTGTTTTGCCTGATATTGGGTAAAAGTTGCTTTTTATAAAAACAATTTCCATATATCTATAATATTTACATACAAGCCATGCCCAGCCAGTCACATGACCACCAAGCTACACCCACAAATTAGGCCACACCCACAAAACCGGTTGTTAAGAAATTTGAATCCCACCCCTGTGCTGTTGATCATATAGTTGTGGGTGCTCCGTCACTGGAGGTTTTAAGAAAAGACTTGACAATCAATTGTCTGAAATGGTATAGGATCTCCTGCTTGAGCAGGGAGTTGGACTAGAAGGTCTCGAAGGTCCCCTCCAGCTCTATTCTGATTGATTGAGTTGTGGTGGTAGAGCTAGCCTGGAAGCAGCTATGAAGCCTACTTTAAGAATTCTTTTTTCAAGGAGTTATCTATAATACCAACATGGCAGCAGTGAATCCTATTAATTGGCTCACGAAACACAAAGCTCTCCCGTGAAAGCACCCACAGGGCATCCGATAAAAACATCCTGTACATATTTTTCCTTGTTCTTCTTTTCCCATTGTGTTGCTTCATGAAGATTTAGCTTCTACTCAAGAGAATTCCCATAGTAAAAATATGCTGTTTTCACATCTCACGTCTGCGAACAATAGTGATTAAAACAGCTTTTTGCCCTGCTCTTATCAAAGAAGAGTAATTCCCAGGTAACCTTAGAGTGAGCTGTTATACTGAATGGAAATTTAAGCATTCTCTGATTTTCTTTAATGTTCATATTTCCTTTTCATAAGCGTTTAAGCTACGAAGAAAGAATGGCTCGCAGGTTACTTGGACCAGAGAATGCTGCATCTGTGTTTGTATCACAGAATGAACAAAATGCACAGGACACACAAGTAAGTTCTTAATTTTTTCCCTATTCACCCAAAATGTGAACTGAAATCCAAACTGTTCCCCATAATCATACGAAGGTAGCAGAAGTTTTCCTGAATGCAATACAACTTACAACCACAATGGAGACCAAAATTTCCATTGCCAAGCAAGACAGTTGTTAAGTGAATTGTGCCCCATTTTATGACCTTTTTGCCACAGTTGTTAAGAGAATCATAGTGGTTCAGTGAACCTGGCTTTCCTCATTGATTTTACTTATCAGAAGCCGGCTGGGAAGGTTACAGATAGTGATCACATGACCCCAGGACAGTGCAGCAGTCATAAATGTGTGCCAATTGCCAAGCACTCAAATTTTGATTATGCGATTGTGGGGATTCTGCAATGGTTGTGTGAAAAATGGTCATAACTTTTTTCATTGCTCTTGTAACTTCAAACAGTCACTAAACGAATATTTGTAAGTTAGGACTACCTGTATTTGAAAGCTATTGAACATGGAATGAAAAGATAGTGGCTCATTTCACAGAGTGTGCTACATCAAGGCTCGTTGAACAAGTCATGGCCAAGTTCACCCATAATTCAATTTACACAGTTAACAAACCACAATGCCTAAATTCATATATTGAACTAAAGTGAAATGAAACAAAAACACACTCACCTAATGTATAAACTTAAATTGTAGCTCAGGCAAAACATGGATGGAGGTAGGATTTGTCTTCCAAGTTGTCTGAGGGATAGAAAGATAGGAGAAAGAAGCCATTATCTTTACTGATCCTGAACTGTTCTGTTACACCTTATCGTTACTTATGCACAAAACTTTCCACGCATAAACTGTTCCATCCGTGGAACTGCTTTTTGCTGTGGTTTGTGCCCAAAACATGAAAATGTGAAATGTGTTTTGCTTAGACCATGAACTCAATTTTTTTATTTCGGATACATATGTCGTAGGGTTGGAAGAATGAGAGGGAAGGCAAAGTTACCATGGTGGCTGAAGGAAAGTGAATACTTTCAAGTGCAGTATATCTCCCTCCTCTTTCTCCCTCATCTCACCACATTTGTTGTCTCCACCTGCTCTAAGCTGCCACATGTCCATCACCCTTAGATTCAAGGACAGGCAGGCAGGTTAGAAATACTGGACTTGAATTTGGGGTCAGCAAAAGCTATAAGAAGATCAGATGACCTGTATGCAGGCCATGACGGAAGGAGGGAGGGAAGAAGCGTATTATAGCTTTGCCCTTTTTGTCCTATTTGATGCTTTCAAGTCAATCTTGACTCCTGGCCATTACCGGGAAAAATCCCTGCAATTTTCTTGGCAAGATTTTGGAAGTGGATGGAGCTGAGTGACTGCCCCAAGGTCAACTAGCTGGCTGATTAGCCTAAGATGGGACTAGAATTTCTGGTCTCCTGGTTTCTAGCCTAACTATTACACCTAACACTCTTTCTCTAATCAAATACGAATAAAACAATTGCTTTAATATTTTAATATTCAGAGTACTGCACAAAAAATAAAATATAATCATATAAATTATTGGTAGTACGTTTCCCTATTGTTTAATTGTCCCTGTCTAGTTTCTTTAATTTTGTCCATGCTTAGAATATGCAAATCAAACAGAAATTGGGGGATTTACAGAAACCTGCAAGTCCTCATAGTAACATGTTTTGTTTTCATCATTATACAGTTACTCAGTTACCTTATTAGTACCCATTCATACATGCAAATGTGAGTAAATAGGAAGAGAACAAAAAGGCATGGAGTCACAAAGTGCTCAGGATGCTTAAAGCTAAGGTTGGGAGGAACCAAACAGTCGCAGGGACTGAGCATGTCCTATGGTACATAAATCAGAACAATGCTTTTTCATACAAATAGAGGGAGAAACTGGGAGGGGGACATTCAAATTGCCCCATGAAATTGGAATGAGGTGCTTAGGTTTCAGATACATAGCATTTATCACATTTATATAGCAAATACGAAGGCAGTGTAATAGAAATTGATCAAAGGAGAACAAAATTCTGATTTTAAAAATTCTAGTGATTCCTTTCTCTATGTATTGCTTTTGCAACTGTTTTAGCCTCTGGATTATTTCATGTTGACAACTTAATAGTTGGTAGTAGTTATATATTTATTTACAAAGTAGAGATCATAGCTTATTGAAGAGCAAAGCATATGCTACAATTCATACAAAAGTCTTGATGAAATTAGTCTGGTGTATTTCTCCACTGCAAAAATCATCGTACTATGAAGGGTGTGCATATTCCTAAAACTGTCTGAATTGCACTACCTACATTTAGTTGTTCTTGACATCACCAAAATGGTAAGAAAATTACTATACCTAAGTAATACTTCGAATAATACTTCGAATAATAACTTGGTGAAAATATTTTAAGCTAAAAAGGTTTTTAAAAAATGTTATGTAGCCACTTCATGTTGTGTAAGATTTTGTCAAAGCTCAGGTAGCTATGATCTAATAAGGAAAATATTTTCCAATTTAAGATGTGTTAATTGCTATTGGAACCCTTTTGTGAGCATGTACAACTCTTGCCAATATTCTATTAAAATGACTTGACTGCTATTCCTGCACTCCTAAAGAACAGTATGTCCCAAGGTCTTATTTTAGTGACTTAATAGCCTCTCTTTTCTAACAAAGACTATGTGTTTCCCAAAATACTGTGCACTATAACAAAAAAAATTCATTCTACAGGCACATATGTTTCTGAGAAGGACAAGCCCACTGTTCTGTCTTAAGAGTGGCTGGGGGTAGCCCACAAGTGCCACATGAGTCCTCTGAAACCCTCTTACCATAGTCACAAGAATAACAATTGAGGTTCTTTACTGTGTTAGTGTGAACGTGAAGTGTTGATACCAAAGATTGTAATTCTATATGCTGTTAAAAAAAATTCCCGTAATTACATTATTAGTTACCTGGCAAATTTAAGTACCTGAAGACGTGAAGTTTATGACCTTTTTGCAGAATTCTGTTACTGTAATATAATGATCACTTACACCTTTTTGTTTTCAACAGCAAAACTTGGAAAGTGTACGGCTGCAAGTTCCTCATCAGCACGTAAGGTACTGGCTGTTGGCATGTTTTATGAAACGATATTCTATCCAAGCAACATTTTGTGTGAAACACTAGTTCTGCTCTACTAGGCTGAACAGTGAATGAATTACAACAAAAGCTGAATTTATGGTTTGGCCGCTGTTAGATTATGTGGGTTCAGATGCAGGCATAACAGTTGTGATTCAGAGCATTTGGATATTTAGAAGATGACAAATTCTTAGAATAAATTATATTCAGTTTGACTTACGGGAAAACTATTAAGGCACTGTAATACCATAAGTCTAGGAACTTCCATCTGTAAAATAAGCACACATTCTGAGAGTTTTCTGAGACAAATAGCTGAGGTAAATCTAGAAATCTAATTTCATTCTGAGAAGGTGATAATTTAGCTGTCATGCAGTGGAACTAACTTTGCAGGCTGGGTTATTTAAGGTGTATGAGAAAAAAAACTTATTTAGACATCATTTATTGCCTATTTCATTTGTAATGTAGGAATAGGCCATCTTCAAGGGGAGAAAAAAATGATCAAGGTGCAATTCAGGAGAAATTTTTTCAACCACGCTTCATACAAGTCCCTGAAGATGTAACAGTTGAAGAAGGAAGATTCTGTAGGCTTGATTTTAAGGTAATAAATGCATTCTTTCAAATGTTTTTGAGAGACAATTAATACCGGTATTTTTAAAAAATATTTTTTTTGCTAAATTAAATATTTCAGAATCCAGGACTCTCTTTCAAGCAGAATTAAAATAGCTGGGTCTTAAAAGGTCACATTTGGAACATGAAGATCCTGTATTTTTCCCAGGCATCTGATACTAAGAAAGCAGATTAAGCTTCTCTCCATTCTCCCTGAAACTACATAATCTTTTTTTAAAGCTATCTAAAAGTATTTATTGACCCTCAGATCTTCTGGTACCAGATTCCATGGGTTAATTATAGAATTTTAGTAAGAGGTATTTAGGATAATGGCCAAAAGCTTTCCCAAGCAGCTTAATCATCCATTGTCACAAGCATTTTTTTTTTAAAACTGTAGCTGTACGAATCAGAATATCGTCCGTTGCGAGTAGAGTTTAGTTGTAATGTGGTTAGTGGCAGTGGTATCTACAGCAATAATCACTGGCTTCATAATTAATGGTGGTTGTGACTGGATGAGTAAAGCCCTACCCTTTTTACATGCATGCAGTATATGAAACAAAGATTAAAAAGATGTTTTGCAGGTGATCAAAAGGCTTGCATCCACTATTTTGAAGTTTGTGACTTTCATTGCATATGGCGCTTAGATTTGAGTAGTATTCTGCCAATATTCTTTTTCTTTAGAAATTTGAAAGGATCTCCAGTCTATAGACATGAGACTGGAAATTATAAAAGGGCAATTTGTATGACAGAGATATTCTGGCCTAGTCTTGTATGCTTACACATTGTTCCTTTTGTCCCAATTTTAGGCCGTGCAGATAATTTCATATATGTAGTACTATATTTACATTTCACTATATTACACAATAGAGCATTTCTATTTATATACTGTATAAAAAAAAATGGGTTTTTTGTTGCTTTGTCCATTTTTTACTTAAGCATTAGAAGTTCAAATCAGCAAATTTTTTAATTTTAAAGAATTTCAGTTACTTTGCCTAATTTCAGATATTTGGGTTGAAACTTGTCCATTTAACTGTGTACTTTTTTGTAGTCCTACCTTGCCTATGTGTTAAAGCTGCTTCAATGAGTTACCACATTAGTGCACATACAAAATAGACGTTTATAACACACAATTATGGTGTATGTTATGTTGGCACACCATGACCTTGTCCAGTTTCCAAAACATTGTATTTTGCCATATATGTATGTTATATGCCATGTCCTAAATAGAAGTGTTTCCAATAGTGTAGAATTTATTTACTTACTTAAAATATAAATAAATAATGGGATGCTTTCCATGTAGATTTGCCCTTGGACATTAAACTTTCCCTCAATTCCTCTCTTTCCCCTTGTAGGTCAGTGGGCTACCAATCCCAGATGTGGCATGGTACCTAAATGGAAGACTTATCCACCCAGATGATTTTCATAAAATGATAGTATCAGAAAAAGGCTTCCACTCATTCATTTTCGAAGTAGTTCGGGTCTATGATGCAGGAACATGGGAGTGTGTGGCTTATAACCGTGCTGGAGAAGCTTCCTTTTCAGTGAAAATAGATGTTATTGGTATGAGAAGGCTTTGTATGCTTGGAAATGGTTTTTCCTTCAACAGATGTGTCATATACTGTATAGATTAGTAGTATTATGCACAACTATGTGAAATTAAAGCTGCCAGTTCTTTAGCTGGAGTTACGGTGGCCTAGAGGTGGAGGTCTCGCCTCACAATCAGGAGCTGTGAGTTTGATCCTCGGAAGAGGCAGATATGTCTCTCTCTGAGCAAGTTGAGAATATATTTGCTGAATATAACCATATTGGTGACCAGAAGGGCATCTGACCAGTAAACACTTAGCTCTATTTGGTTGCCCAGACTCCACCCCACAAGGGATTATGGGATTGTTAAAAGAAGATGATGATGATGGAGTTCTTCCCAATCTAGCAGTATAGTGTACGTGCAGTGTGGCCTTTTGTTATTTGGCAATAGGATTTTTGTCAATGTGTAGATTTTTTAAGTGCCATCCAAGACTTTGGAAAGGCAACCACTGTGCTAATCACTATACTATGTTTCTATTGTATTTTTTCCCCATTCCATTACATCTTTCAATTATATATGTCCTTGTTTTGCTGCCACAATTGATTTTATTTTCAATAATTTTATTGGGGATTATATTAAGCAAATACATTATAGTAAAACTACAATATAGTACAGAAATACATTATTTCTATTTTTTATAACAATTAAAAAGTGCAGAGGAAAAAAATGACATTGTAAAAGAAACTAGCCCTTTCATCCCAAGCAAGAATAATCAACATTAAGCACATCACAGTCTCTTAAAATACAACCAAACACTTATTTATTCTATAACTGATCCCATTTACTATAAGTCCATCTTCAGTTCTCCTTATTAATCAGCAAAAATCCAATAAGGGTTATAAGAAATAACAAAGTATTTATTTCTCCATTTTCATTTAAACAATAGCCTTTAGTCCCGCTCTTCAAATAGTCAAAGTCCAGTCCTGAATAAAATATAAGCAATAAAACATTACCAAAAGTAACCATCATCCAATCCCAATTTAAAAAAATTAGACATCACCAGAAATAGTAACCCATTATTTATATTATCAAAAATAACAAGATGCAAACCACTATATTGCCACAAATAACTATTACCATCCAATCCCCATCAAACCATTAGGCACCATTAAACATAGCAATCCCTTATTTAACCGTGATCACATAACACAATTTTGTATTTTTTTCTTTCAAGATTGTTCAATCCCACAAAGAAAATTCTAGCACTTGTTTTGTTAATCTCTTTGTCTCTGCTCTCAAAATTTTTGTGATCTATGTCAGAAGTCTTGTAATCCAGAGAGTACTTTCAATAAATCTTGAATAATACAATATAAGAAAATAATCTTCAACACTTTTTTGATTTATTACTTGAAAACTATTTTTGTGTTTTGTTTTTAAATAATCACCCATTATTATGGAATTTTCATTTCTTGTGAGTTGTAATTTTTGATTCCATCTTAAAATCTATTTTAGCTTTATTTCAGTAGGGCTTGTTCTCTTCAATAACACCTTTTTAAATAACTCCAAAACCCTTTGCACTCAAACATTTCTTATATGCTAGCCATCTGTTGCCCTCTAGTGTTCAACCTTCAAAGTAATCTTTATCAACTCAAAATATAGAGTATTTTTTGTCACGAGAGGATATTTTCAGTTAGCTCCAGTCTTTATTTCAAATCTATCAGTCCTTAATCTATTTAGAACTTTATGAGATCAATGCTACAGTCACCCTTTTGCAATATGTTACAAAACTTGAAACAAGAAACTTTATTTCTTTCAAAACTGATAGAACTTACCCAGCGAACTTGTGGTTTTGAAGATTTTTCAATGCAGAGTGATTAAAAAGACAATATTTGGTTGAGCCTTGAATACATGAAAAGACAACTCTGAGCTTGGTGGAATCCCAATCCCACAATTCCCAGCTGATTGCGAGACCGCAAAAACATCAATTTCTTCTGTCTTCTCACAAAAAAAAAAAAACAACTGTCTGGAATAAATCATGTGTGGGTCATCTCAAGATCTCTCCTTGGTCCAGAGATGATTTTCGGCAGTCCATATCCAGCATCCAATTCCTTTATGGCCATAATGTCTGCTACAATCTACAGAACCACAGTTCATCATTCCTCATCAGAAGTGTCTCATTTAGCTGCTCAATTGGACCTGACAATTAGGTCATAAAGCAAAGCCCTTAGTAAGTGAAGCCACAAGTGTGTTTGATCTTAATTCTGCTTTACATATCTTCGAAGTTCATACATGCAAGCAAGAAGTAGTCATAAAGTTACTTTTTTAATCATAGTTGTGACTGTAAATGATCACTAAACAAGGACTACCCATCTGATCTAATATAGAGAAAGGAGGGCTATTTATAAGATATAAGTTCCAAAGGTGGAGAATCTAGCCCTGCTAATGTTGCTCCATCATCCATTTCAGCTGGATCTGCTTAAAATGGAAGATATCCAATGTCTGAAATATTCTCTATTCCTGCTCTATTCTTAGTGATTATGTAAGCATAATTGCAATGTGCGTTGCCAACTTTGACATAAATCTGATATGTGGTATACACTTTCCTGAGATAACTTGGAGCTGAGGCTATCATACACAATGAGCTACTTACTCAACTTTAGAAGAAAGTCATTTTCAATCATGTTAATGTCAGTTAACTTACTGGTTGGTTGGTTTTTTTAACTGGTATTCATTCGCTTTTACAATTTCATGAATACGTGTAGTTTTTTTGTTGTTGTTTCTTAAAACAATCTGACTCCTTACGTTTCTTTATTAAAATCTCTAGCAAAAGAACATCGAAAAGCACCTGTTTTCATCTCTAAAGCACAAAGCACAAAAGTTTTTGAGGGGGATTCAGCTAGACTTGAGTGCCAGGTGTGTGCTATCCCACCACCACAAATATACTGGAAAAGAAATAATGAAATGGTACAGTTCAATACAGACAGAATCAGGTAAGGGCACTTCTGCTGGATTTGCTTTTTAGCTGATTAGAAGTAGATAACTTTCCTGTGGCAGTTTAGTTAAAGGACTACAGATGTTACTGTTGTGTGCCATTCATTAGAGGAAAACTAATAAGCCATTACCTTTTCCACTGCCTCGAACTGCCTTTCCATCCAGGACCCTAGTTGACATGTAAGATTCTGATTTTGCTTCTCTGTCAAGAATGAGGCAGTCAATGTTTAAAAAGCATAGCTTATTAAAATTAAGAACTTTTAAAATGAAAATTAGAACTAAGTTCCTCTATTTTATTGTTTTTTAAAGCATAATTACCCAGTCATTTGGAGTCAGACAACCTGTAAATTTAATGAAATAAATTAAAGTCTTGTCTGTTACATAAAGTTATTACATAAAGAGTATGTAGGAGTTATAGTAAAATGGGGAAATATTGTATATATATATTTGTAAATACTGCTATAAGTTAAAAGTAGAAAAAACTACATAACATATAGAATAATAATAATTATGTCAATATGAGTGAATACCGTTACCTGAACGCTGTAATGAGTGTAAATGTAGTGTTTTATTTGAAATATGATGAATAAAATTACTTTGAAACAGAAAATAAAGTGATGTCTGCTAGCTCCTTACTGCCTATTTCATGTTTATTGGGAGTGGCAACAGTAATAATAGAATTTTGCTACTGGTTCATCTTGCAAAAAGATATGGGGAAGCATACAGTATCTGCCTTGTGCACAGTAGTGAGGATAGAGAAAAGGAATTCATTCAGAGAGCTGAGTGCAGATCATGCAATTGCAGAATACTGGAAATTGCTGAATTTGGGATGAAGAAGGTGGATCTGCAACATGAGGTCTGATTTATATAATAGGACACTACAGAGCCCCAAAATTGGGCTATGAAACTTTCAAAACTGTTTAACAAGAATTTGATACATATATCTAATATATGTGCAGATAGATAGGTAGATAGATAGATAATGTTTTTTGAGGTTTTCGTGGGTATTTGTATGTGGATCTTTGGTCGTTCGGGTTTTCTCCCGCGTAAAATTGGAAGTATCTAGGCGACGTTTCAATGAAGTCTCATTCATCATCTTCAGGCCTGTTTCTTCGGTTCTGTGTTTCTCAGAGTAATGTGAGCTTGCAGCTGCTTCTTCAACTGCTAGTGGGGGTGTGACTTGATTAGCCAAGCCCCCACCCAATCAAGTCACACCCCCACTAGCAGTTAAAAGGAAGAAGCAGCTGAAAGCTCACATTACTCNTGAGAAACACAGAGCTGAAGAAACAAGCCTGAAGATGATGAATGAGACTTCATCGAAACGTCGCCTAGATACTTCCAATTTTACGCTGGAGAAACCCCGAATAACCAAAGATCCACATATATATGTATATATACATATACATATAAAATCAAGAGTAATGGTTTTTAGTCAGGTCCAGCTAAAGTAATTTTGTGTTTCTTCCATTTTGTAGCATGTTTCATGATGCTTCTGGCAAGGTTTGCTTGCTGATCCACGATGTAAATAAGAAAGATGCTGGTTGGTACACAGTATCTGCAGTCAATGAGGCAGGAGTGGCAACATGTCACGCCAGATTGGATGTGGCTAGTAAGTGTATTTTCTCTGGTGATTGAATGTATTTTCCTTACATCTAGGTTGACCCTTAGCAAATGCATTTGTTCAGCTACATATTCCCTAACTAAATTACATGAACTATATTTCCATGTAGGAAGCACTGAAGCACTTCCGTGGTGAAAGGATTGCCCGAGGGATACTCCTTTCATGTCTGTGTTAATGAGACCACCAAAGTGATACCTATTGTTGTACTTGCATTTGCACGCTTTCAAACTGCTGAGTTAGCAGGAGCAAATGACAGGAGCTCACCCTGTCACACAGCAACACTTAGGCTTCAGACACAGGTTTGCAAATTGCCAACCTAGCATCCTAACCATCTGAGCCACTACACTCCTAACATCATGGTAAAACTCATTCAAACTGTGTGTATTAACATACGATCTTAGCGCTGTAGCCTCTTGGAGTTCCTTCCCTCTGCAACACAATTTGAACTGTCTCTATTCATGTTCTTTTTCAGCACACACGTACAAGCCACTTCCAAATCCAAAGCCGTTGAAGGTTCGACCAACTTTTAGCAAGTATTTGGCGCTTAATGGGAAAGGTGTCAATGTGAAGCAGGCTTTTTTTCCTGATGAAGGAGAATATCAGCGTATGGCAACACAGTCCGGACTCTTTGAGAGTGATGAACTTTAATAACAGAAAGAAAGAAAATATGTTTTGCCCCTGCAACAGACTAAAAAAAAACAGTGCATAGATTTAATTAAATGGCAGTAGCACTGTTTAGCAAACATGCATAATATATTTTTATTTATGACTTAATTCCTGCTATTCCTGTTGCTTTGAATTTGATCAATTTTTACTAATGTGTGTGCTGTTACAGAAGGAAATAGCAAATGTTTGTACTTTTGAGTTTAAAGGCCAAGAAACTGGGCCGATTTCAAGCAAGAAAGTTTGAATGCATCTAGTTTCAGTCACAAGATTTTTATTTCTACTGCTTCATTAATATCACTTCCAATGTAAACATTTCTGCTGATCGATTAATAAATATAAATTTGGGTGTTTTTAATGAAAGTTTTATGTTCAGAGAAAATACAGTAGCTTTAAATAGAATATTTGCAATAGGTTTCATTTGGATTAGATATAATAAACACAGTTCAATAGTGCTATGGACATAATGAAGATCCTTAAAAAACTGATGAGGTTTGGATTACACCATTTTTTTAAAATCCACATGTTGTTTTTGAATAATTATAAAGTGAAGGTTCCTCTTTCAAAGGTACTGCATACTTCCAGGATGCAAAATAGAATTTTATCATGATCCCAGAAGGTCTGTTAAGAATCTTAACAAGTCTGTGGTAGCATTATGGTCAAAAATGTGTTTGTTTGTTTTTTGTTAATTAAAATCAAGATTTTTCTAGAGGCAATTTCTTCTACTTACTGGGGGTTTCATGAATTGGGCTTCCCCAGAGTTTCTCTAGGCATAAGTGCTTTAGTTCTGCTCAGAAGAACCCATTAAATAACCAATGCTGTATCTTAAGGCAGCACAGCAAACAAGGTCTCATGATAGAAATGCTAAAAATTCTACTTAAATGTTTTATTTGGGGGTCAAGAGGTTCTTACTATAATTAGAGAACTTTTAGCTTGAGCTCCTTTTATCTGTAGTGGATTCCTATGTCAAGAAATGTTAAAATCTCTGTTGATTAAGAGGGACAGCAAGGATCAAATAGTTTCTTGCATTGTCCTTTAGAAAAAAAACTACAGTAAAAAGCACTGAACAAAGTAAAAAAAACTAGGCTGTGACAGTAATTGGAAAAGAGTAATATAAAGAAACCTAAAAAGGCATTTAAGGGGGAAAAAACTTGTTATTGATCACGCATGTAGATCATCTGTAGTTTTGGAATAAGGAACAGGAGCCACATTCCCAAACGGCAAACTCTTGTAAACAATCTTGAGTTGAAAAATCAGGCAGCGAATATACATGACAACCAAGAGGTGGTATCCTTACCTGCCATCTCCTGATGCAGTCCATCTTTTGACAGGAAGCCCTTAATTCAGGAAAAAAAACCCTATGACTGCTTTTTTTGATGAAAAAAGGCCGTCCCCCCCTTTAGAATAAGCCCAGCACTTCAAGTGAATGTTCACACCTAGATAGTTTTCTGGGTTACCCTCCAACTACAGAAACTAAAAATAAATGCTGCATAAAAATTGAAGAAAAAAAACGCTACATCTGCAGGACGAAATGTTTGGTTCAGCTATAAAACCGGCTGGCTGTATTCTCACGACCCACAGCTATTGGTATAATCATGATTTATTCCATTAACTTAGTTTGTGTTTTGCGCAACAATGTGGAGAAACACAGCCACTAAAGCAGCCCGCAGGATCTCTGCTTCAAAAATTTAACCGATCCAGATGGGCCGAATTTCAAAAGAAAGACGACTCGAACCGAAACTCCTACAAGACGTTTTGCAGAACGAGTTTCTATTTTTGCAGAACTCCCAAACCTCTCGGCCCGCTGAAAGTCGATCTCTTGGTGCAAGGCGCAATCACGCCTCGCGCGCAAAGGAAGGCCAAGGCGGCTTTCGCGCAGAGTCGCCCGCGCCCCACCCTTCGCCCTGACAGAGTAGCGGTGTGTTCGTTATTCCGAGGCGGAGGGCGGAGAGGAGCGGCGGCGGAGCCCTCCTTACCATGGCTCAGAACCAGGCAGGATCCACGGTGGAGCAGCGAAGTAGTTTCGGTGGGTCGGCTTCCCGGGAGGGGAGACCGCCTGGGAGGGAATAGGCCCGGCCATTACTGGCTTGGGGACGCTGCCCGTACTTGGGCTTTGCTCTGTAGTGGAGAACGACGGTCCTGCCTTGGGCTTTCCCCGCCGGCTTCACCTTTGTTTTGGGCACGCGGAGGAGGGAATCGTGGAGGGGGGGAGTTTGCCGTAGCGATACTCGCAAATACAGGTGTTTCTTTTCGAAAACTCAAACGGGGGTCGTTAGAAGTGAGCCTATGGATGTCTGAATAGCCGTGCCAATGACCCCGTGTATTTTACTGCACCCGAGAAAGGAAGGTTGTTCTTGTGAAACGCTGTAGTTTACTTGTTGCTGCTGCAACAGGTGGAATAACTTAAGAGCCTGTGGCGTTTACACACGTTTCTCAGGTGTTTGGGGGTTTCCTGTTCCTTGAAGATGTTCAAAGAAAAATGTCGTTTCCCACTCTAAGTGACAATGAGCAAGACATCAGAGTGAAATACCTTTGTGTGCATAGCCACCCTTGTACAACACAGTCAACAACACCCAATCACATTTCAGCTCACACATTTCATTGTGTGAACTGGCTTGTGGGAATAGTGTATGGTTCAGTGAGACATGGGAATCCTGAATATCTGCATGTTTTGCAAACTCAGCTTTGTTCAGCATGAAACCTAGTTCTAAGTTGTTGGACAACCATGTAAGCCATACTTTCCACTTTGCTTGGTTGTGATATGTTGAATATTCACATACCAATTATACCATAGACCTAAAGTTGGTAACCTGAAGCTAAACCTTTTTTGTATAGCCTGGTCCCTCACTTCTGCACCTCTGACAACTGCTGTTAAAAATTGCTGGCATAGTTTCCTGCTATTTTCTAATAGGGTGCACTTAGAAACTTTAATTAAGCCATAAAATAAAGATAGTTTAGAAAAAAACAAAATAAAATACTGATTCTACCTCCTATAGGAAGAAGTATAAAGGTAATTTTTTCATTTAATTACTTTCTCTAAAGCCAAAAGGGTGTTAAACCCAACCTCCTCAGTCACCCAAGGATGCTGTATAGATCAGGGGTCTCCAACTTGGCAACTTTTAAGACTTGTGGATTCCAACTCTCAATATTCCTCAGCCAACTGGGAGTTGAAGTCCACAAGTCTTAAAGTTGCCAAGGTTGGAGACCCTTGATATAGACGGTAGATTATAAACCAGTGGCTTCGATTCCCAGTCTATAGCCAAAGTAAACACAGAAACCACAAAATCAGGGAAGTGGCCCTTCCCTATAGGTGAACTGGGCAGCTTCTTTGGACACTAAGTTGGATGCAGCTTCTTTGGACACTAAGTTGGATTTCGAAGCCAGACCATGGCTGCATCACCAGCTGCCACATACCCTGACCTTTTTATAAAGTATGTGGAGAATCTGCAATAAGAGGATAAAAATGGAGGCAGAGGGTGGGGCCAGAGAGGAAAGCAAGCAAAGGACTCGTGTTCAGAGCTCAGCAGCAGCAGTGTACAAATCTGCAGTTCAAATATGTGATATAATGTGCATGCCATCATTGCAATTTCCTGCCCAGGCAGTGGCATTTCATTTGCTAAGCATTGAGGGATTATGGCCCACTGCCTAAGTTGCCTTGAGATGATGGGCATTAAGAGTTTGGCAGTCTTCTGGAATATGCTAATCATTCTGCTTCTCAGAGTGACAGCTTTCATGCTTTGTGGAAAAATACAATGTTGTTTTCAACAATATTTCAGCTTCTAAAACAGACCAGTATTGAAGATTTAAGTTCCAACGATTATACTTTCTTCACTTTTTGTTTTTTAAATACCAACATTAATGATTGTCAGAACTGCATTTCATAAAATGTAAGACATCTAGTTATATGCAACCAAGTCAGAAATGGACAAAACGTTTGGAATCGCAGCTACTTTTGGATTTGTGATTTTATTTTTGTACTTTGGGGGTTTCTTTTGCTTGGTTGGGTCTGGGCAATTCTGAGCATTCTAAGCTGTTCTTCCTTTTTTGATTTCTTGCTGAACATTATACATTAACAGGCAATGTGAAACCTCGACTGACTCATAGCAGAGAGCTAGAAATGAAGACAACTCTTCAAGAACTATTGATCTACATTATTTTTCTAACTGATTTATGTATATGTAAGTCCAGAAAAGGGAATGGATTTTTTGTTAGAAAAAATTATGTGAATTATGTGAAACTACAGAATGAATTATGCATTTCTCAAGCTTTTTATAAAGATATAGGGCCCACTTGCCATCTTTAGGATGGTGCTTTTGGCTTCATGCTTGTGTGGGCAAAGTGTGATCAGAACTGCTGTCCCTCTATAAATACTGGTGGGGAGGTGCTGAAGATGGCGAGTAGGGCTGGAGTTATTTGGCAAGACAACTCCAGTCCAACACAGAATTCATTACCTCACATGTACAAAACTCTTTCCACTTCATAGAAACAATAAACAAAACCTACAACCCGGAGACCTACTTGTGAGCTTCAATGTCATATCCCTCTTCACACAAGTACTTATTAAAAGAAGCCTTGACAGCCATCCAAAACAAATATAAGCCCCCCAAGCACATCCTAGATCTGACCAACCACTGCCTAACCAACACATGCTTCATCCATAATAGACAAAGATACAAATAGAAGGAGCACCTATGGGATCACCCCTCTCACCCATCATCACTAACCTATACATGGAACACTTTGAAACCAATGCTCTAGACATACCCGAACACAAGCACAAACTCTGGCTCAGATATGTACATGACATTTTTGTAATTTGGTCACATGGGAAAGAAAAACTGGACAACTTCCTCACATACCTCAACAACCTATACCCCAAAATACAATTCACAATGGAAACAGAAACCAACAACCAACTTCCCTTCCTGGACATCCTAATTTACAAAAAAATCACAATGGCTCTCCTAGGGACACACCATCCACCGGAAGAAAACACACACCAAACTGTGACTTTAAACCGCAACAATCCATTACCACCACTTGCAAATATCAACTCCATAAGCCCAAGCCCATCGATCTCCAAACGCCAGCTGACACAAAGACCACCTATCAGATACAGAATTATACACCCTACACAAATCGTTATTAATTTCAGCAGATTATCCAACAAGAACACAATTACCAATACCTAATCCTTAAAGGAGACACCCCCCAAAACCCAAGACATTAGAACAGGAAAACAGTATCGCCACTCCTCATCCTACAATCAAAGGCCACCACAGATAAAGCAGCAAAATTTATGCCACAAGGACAATCAGGGCAGCCTTCGGCATCTGACAAAAAATAGATCAACATACCTGAAGAGAACCCCAAAGTCAAATCCCCTCTAGAAAACCAGAAGAGTTTATGAAATTACCATGCAAGAATTCCCCAGCGCGCATACATTGGGACAAACAACAGAGAAATTAAATGCATGCATTCGCAGACACAAAAAACGTCAGTCAGAAAAGGAAGAAAAATACTCTCCCTTGTTCCAGCACTTAAAGCCACTAGGACATAAAATTAATTTTGACGGGATACCACAAAATTATATTTCAATCACACGAACACTTCAACAATAGAATTAATCAGGGAGCCATCGAACGAGACAGAAACATCTCTCAGTAAACATGAATAAAATGAGGGATGATACCTAACCGAATCGCTACCAGACCATCTGGTCACAAGTTCCCAGCCACAAAAAACCAAAACCGGGACCAGAACAAAACAACATGATGCCACAACCAATCTTCCCTCTCAGACTTCAAACCCAAACCCATCCGCATAGACATAAGGCAACCATCATTCCAGAAGACCACGAGCCGGATGGCTGCATCACCTCATGCTGCCACAATCTCTGACCCCAAACCAAGCAAATGGACACACCACTAATGAACACATGCCAGCCTTCAAACTCTGCAGCCAAACCAAAAACCCGAGACGTCACATCACACGCCACGTCGCTCAGGATATCACATCACGGGAATTCAGGAAGATTACAACCACAAAACGCTCAGCAACCAGGAGATACAGCACAAGGACCCAAGATGTCACAAACAATTAGAATCTCAGAAGGTCAATTCACACAGCCCATGACCCAGGGTCATTACAACACAGAGAGGCTGTATAGACACACAGCCCAATTACCTCAAGCCACACATGTTCTTACAAAAAGCCAGCCAATCTTCAAACAGCACTCTCATCAACCAATTAAGAAATGACAGAGCACAACAAACCTCGCCACCAGTATTTATGGAGACGCGGCAGCTCAGATCACACTTTCGCTTCACCAGCATGAAGCCAGAAAAGCACTCCAGCCTGAAGATGCGTAGCTAGTAGGACCCTCGTCTACAAACCGATCATTCAAAGATACTAGGTCAATTATGAGTCACAGGAAAAGGCACACCTGAACGATAGCCAAGACTTGCAACCTGTACCTGTGGAAATCTTACAAAATATACATAATCATATCCACATTATATTACAGCACACATATATATGTTTTGCTAAGGTTTTTCACGGTATATTGTATGTGGATCTTGAGGTTTATTCAGGTTTTTCTCCCGTTGTAAAATTGGAGGCAGACGTTTCTAAGGTGACGTTTCGATGAAGCTCTAGTTCGATCATCTCTCAGTGTCTGTACTCTTCGAGACTTTTGTAGCTTACTCCGCAGTAAATGTGAGTTGCAGGCTGCTTCTTCTCTTTTTAATTGCTGTGAGAGTTGGGGGTGTGACTTGACTGTGTGTGGCGGCTCTTCGTATTATCCCATGTCTGATTGTAGTTGTGGTTTTTAAAATGATTATGCAACGTTTCCGGCAGAAATCTCAGTCTGCTCCATCATCAGCTTTTCTGCTATTAAGGTTCATCTGCTGTAGTCAGGCTGATGCATTAGGCGTGATTAGCTTTTAAATTTTAGAGGCTAGCCTACGGTTGAGCCAGAATGAGATTTTTTCTTCATCCTGAATTATGTTGCGGATGATCTTGGTCTGTGTTTATTTGGTTCTTAGGAATTTAGCTGATTGTGCTTCTCTGCGTTTCTACTTTTTTTGTGCTATTTGATCTCTTCTATTTCCAAACAGAAAAGAATCTCCACACACAAGCCAGCAAACAGACTCCCCCTGATACCCTCCAGCTCAAACACACACCCCTCAAACCCAGGCCACCCAAAGGGGATGGGAAAAACCTAGCGGCTTCCTAATGGAGATTAAATAAGGCGGTCCTGTTACTCGAAGCCAAAGCGCACTGTATAGCCTGATTCAACAGAGGAACAACAATACAAAAGGCCTGATAATGGCAGCATACCACGAAGTAAGATTGACACAAGCAATATATGTATATGGTATGTTGTGATGTTGTGTGTGTATGTGTGTGTATATATAATTATAATATATATATGTTTTTTAATTTTTTTTAAGCTTATTGCAGGTACCTTACATGTGTGCGGTATCAGCTTCCCGCGGCGTATTATCCCATGTTTCATTGTAAGTGCTTTCAAGTTGTAGCAACTTTCAGCAGAATCTCATCTGCCTGATGGATGGCAGATGAGATCTGACTGAAACGTTACTACAACTTTTGAAAGCAACTACAATCGACGTAGGGATAATACCCGAAAGGAAGCTGGCAACAGCATATATATATATTTATTTATAGCTGAACAGCGTTATATTATACAGCTGAACAGCATATAATGAATTCAAAAATATATTATTATTCAGCTTGTTCATATAAACGTGATATAATATACGGCTTGTATACCACTGGCTTATACCAACACATATTCTATATTACTAAGGACAAAGATACAACGCTAATTTGAAGGATGCTCCCTATGGCGTATCACCACTGTTCACCTCGAGTCAGTCATGCAACACTGGTTCATGAAGAATTTCGAATCCAGAGCCCTGGCTATGCCACCCCACAAAACCCAAACTGCTGGGCTTCAAATACATCGATGACACATTTGTGATTTGGCCCCATGGAAAAGAAAACCTTAAACAATTTCCTAACACACCTAAACAGCACACACCCCAAAAATCAATTCACCATGGAAACGTAAATAAACAAACAAGTACCATTTTCTAGATGTATCTAATCTACGAAAGAAACATATGGCACACTAAGGACCACACCGTATCCAGAGAAGAAACGACACACAACTGCTAGACCTCAATCCAATCCACACCACCCAGCAAGATTAAATTCCCTAAGCCAAAACACTAATTACCAGAACCAAACGCGCCTGGGCAGACAAGACACACATAAAGACTGAACTATGCAACCCTTCACTAAGTACGGACAGCCAACCGGCTTCCACAGAAACAAATATCACTTAGCTTTGATCCACAAAAACAAAACTAATGACATAATAAGAGAACCTAGAAGATGAAAAGGACCTATGTAACAGCTGTCCTGCCCCTACATAAGAGACTACAGACAAAATCAGTAAGATACTACACAGGCTATCACACGAGACTGCCTTTCAAAATTACAGAACAAAATAGAAATACCAGCCAGCTTATGAAACCCACCTAAAGAATACAAATGACCTGGACAAACCTCAAGGCATATACGGAAGTATCCGCGTGACATTCATGCCCTGGTGCCACATACATTGGACAGATCTCATATAAAGAATAAGTAACCTGACCGGATGTATATATTGAAACCCCAACGATTCTCAATTCTCTGATACATGTTACTATCTACCCTACACAAAATAAAATGCTAGTTAAAATAAGCGTAGGCTTAAGCACACCTCCTCACTAGTCCAAAACATGAAAAAGCCATCAGCGTCAAACATCACGTCAAATGGCACCAAAACCCTAGCACTATAGAAAGACCCCAGCACAGAATTATACAGAAGAAGCCATAAGGAGCCATGCGAAAAAGACCTGAAAGCAATGAATAGAGAGAGATGATTCCACCAGACTGTCAATCATTGGAAGCCTGGCACTCTCAAATAGATCTCCACACCACAAGCCAAGGTCCAACACCTGGGCCAAACAAGCTTCCTCTTGATACCTCCAGCTCAAAACACGCCCCCACGCGGCACCCAAGTAAATGAAACCTGGCTTCCTAACAGAGAATAATAGCCGCACCTTTCACACGAAGCCAAGCAGATTGCCACTGAAATGACCTTCCAGTGCAGGAGCAGATGTGTGCCAGCCAATAAAGCTACAAAACAGGGACAGAAGAAACCAGAAACACCATCAAACAAACTCCAAGTCCAATAAACACCAGCACCAAGACTCCCAACCAATCAGCATTGTAGAAAAAAAAAACATCCTGCCACAATAATAGGCTAGCTCAAATTTAAAACCAACGGCTGTGAGACCCTGACCCCACATACAAAACTCAATTACAGAAGGCCTAATGGATGGCAGATGAGCATTCTGTGAACATGCTACACAACTTTAATAAGGCAATATCAAGTGTTATCGGATGGAGTATACCAGTCTTACCCAGACCGCTTTTTTAAACGCGGGACACAAACACACACACACACATATATTATATATATATATGTGATGCTTCGCGGGTAAGTATATAGTATGGTATTCATGCTTTTGTTCCGGTATTTTCCCATGTCATTATAGTTGTGCTTTAAGTGTGTAGTTGGGATGTGTTTCGGCAGAATCTCAGCTGCCATCATCAGGCTTCTGTATTGTGTTTGTCTTATACAGAAGCTGATGACTGGCAGATGAAGAATTGTGCCAAAATGTTGCTAATCTTTAAAAGCACAACTATAAGTGGACGTGGAGAAAAGTACCCCAACAAAGCTGAATACCATACATATAAATATCCGTGAAAACTTAGAACATATCTATGTCTGTCTGTCTCCATCTATTCATATCCATGCATACATACATACATTACCTACGCATATGCACACACAAAACATATCATTCACATACACACATATGTACAGTATACATACACACACACATAGCAACTCCTCAGAACCACAATTGAGTCCAAATTCTGCTGATAGTCGAGCAATGAAAACATTTCGCAGGAATCTCAATCTGCCATCTATCAGGCTATTTGCTCAAACTGTTTTCGTCCGTGAGTCAAGGCTTTCAAAAGCCAATTCACGGAGTGACAGAAATGGCAGATGTGATTT
The DNA here is from genome assembly GCA_004320025.1 of Laticauda laticaudata. NCBI lineage: Eukaryota > Metazoa > Chordata > Lepidosauria > Squamata > Elapidae > Laticauda > Laticauda laticaudata. The sequence continues at coordinate 10,682 of BHFT01007686.1, read as the reverse complement.
TCTGCTCGAACATCTCGCTTTAAATTCTTTAAAAGCACTACTATAATGATGATGGAAATTACCCACACAGACGTGGCAATATCAAATATAAACATCCGCCAAAACTTTTAAGAAAAATAGCTATGTCTGGTCTCCTGTCTTGTCTTGTCTGTGTCAATTATCTAGCCTTATCTCTCTGATAATACATAACAAGTTACAATAATACATACATACATAATACATACAGTACACATACATTAAACATATATATACTCTGCACACACACACTAAGCTATTACAGTACACACACGACATATATGTATATATATTATATGTTTTTTTAAGCTTCTCGCGCGGTAACTTACATTTGTGCTGTGTTAGCTTCCTTCGCGGTATTATCCCACGTTCATTGCTAGTTCTGTTAAAAGTTGTAGGCTCATGGTGAGTTCTGCTTAAAGTATTAGCAACGTTTCAGCAGAAATCTCATCTCCATACAGAAGCCTGATGATGGCAGATGAGATTCTGCCACTATGAAACGTTGCTACAACTCTACAAAAACTACAATGAGCTGCAACTTTAACAGAACTACAATGACGTGGGATAATACCCGAAGGAAGCTAAACAGCACAAATATATATATATATATATATACACATACAGACACACACACACATATACATATACAGTACATACACACACACACACACACCTCAGAACCACAGTTGAGTCCAAAATTTCTTGCTGAATGAGACATTTGCTAAGTGAATTTTGCCCCATTTTAACAATCTTTCTTTCCACAGTTTTTAAATGTTAACAAGTTAACACAATTAAGTGAATCCAGCTTCTCACTGACTTTGCTTGTCAGAAGGTCACAAAAGGTGATTGCAACATGATCCCAGGACACTGTAACCATCATAAATAGGAGTCAGTTGCTAAGCACTTGAATTTTGATCATGTGACCATGCAATGGTCATAAGTCGCTTGCAATTGTGCCATTGTAACTTTGAATGATCACTCAACAAATTGTAAGCCGAGGACTATCTTTATATGCTCACTGCCATGAGTTTGTGTACATTTGGATAGGTAATTCTTGATTTATGGCCAGTTGTTTAATGATCATTTGAACAGTCTGTAAGCATTTCAGCTATTATCAAGGTCATGACAACCCCTTGGTGCATCATTTCGGTACCGTTTGCACTTACAACTGGTTGTCAAGTGCCCTGCAATCATCTGATTGGCAATTTTCTCTGCCAGTTTCCCTAGAAAGTTAAAATTGTTAATCCACTTTACTATTTTGATAGAGATGATAAGATTAATTGATTGATTGATAGATATAGACAAACAAATACACAATTTTTGAAGTAGAATGTGTGCATGTAAATCAGTAAAGAAGGAATCTTGCAGGAAATTTCAACACAATGGATGAAAAAATTCAGAAAAACAAGGGACACATCATCAAAAGACATCAGCTGAACCTTTACCCATATAGTCACAGACAACAAGTTGAGAAGCTTGGGAGAAAGCATTTGCTCCTCTGAAAGATGGAGGAGATGTAGGGATTTTTAAGAATGAAGGAGGATACATACCTTGTAAACTTTCTGCATTATAACCAAAGTCCTTGGATATAGAGCAGTGATAGCTAACCTTTTCGTCATCTTGTGCCGGAAGTGTGCATGCCTGCACCCATAATGCAATGCACATGTGACCCCCCCCCACGCTCCCCTGCCCCCGCACATGCATACACAATCCCACCATGCTCCCCCTGCACATGCACATGACCCCTGTGCATGCCTGTGCATCTCCCGCATGTGCCCCGCCCCCGCACATGTATGGAAGACACCCGACAATCAGCTATTTGGAGGCATGCATGCATGTGCAGTGGAACTGAGCCGGGGTGATGGCTCATGTGCCAGCAGAGATGGGTCTGCGTGCCACTTCTGGCATACGTGCCATAGGTTCGCCATCACAGATATAGAGCATGATTGCCTTTTCCCCCTTTGATATTTGCTGTGGCCCTTAGAACTTCAGAAATCGCTTTACTTTGGGTTTCCAGTGAATAAACAGGGCAAGGGTGTTAAGCAATCTGAAACGCCCTGCTGTTTCATTTCCTCCAGTCAAATATCTGCATATATTTCTCTGCAGTGACATTTGGGATGGTGAGCACAGATATGTATTACCTAAACAGAGTAATGGCCAGTCTCTTCTTGGACACCCCATTCTCGGAGAAGGATAAGACAATCTTCAAAACTATGGGCAGCATCACCGAGTTTTGGCAGGTAAAGTTCCCTTTCCACCTTTGCTCTTTAAAAAATGTTGGTTTCCTGCAGTGGTGAGATTCAAAAAATTTTACAACCGGTTCTGTGGGCATGGCTTTGTGGGCGTGGCAGGGGAAGGATACTGTTAAATCTCCAGTCAGAGGTGTTATTTGCCAGTTCTCCAAACTACTCAAAATTTCTGCTACCAGTTCTCCAGAACCTGCTGAGTACCACTTCTGATGCAAACCTAACTAGACCTGGGCTGGTTTTTGGCTGGTTCAGTGTACTGTGGTTAAATTCTGGCTTAGTTTAAGAGTAGGCAGCTGACAGTCCACATGCAGTATTTAGACCTCTGCGCTGCTCCCTTTTGGTGGCAATCCTACTAAATTCAGAAGTTCAAGCTCTGTTTTTCAGCCTTTCCATGCATATCAGATTGCCTTGCACTGAGTTTCTAGCCAGTATTGGCAACACTGGTTGCCAGTAGCTCTTCAGGGTTGCAGGAAATCTTCAGAGTAGAAATTTAAAAAATCAATGACTGGATATTCAATATGTAAAGGATGCTGTGTAGTAGGCCAAAGGGCTGTGGGAACAATCCTTCATACAAGAAGGCAGAAAGGGATCATGTTCACAGAAGATTGATTATGAAGAAGACTTTTTCAGGTTTAAATTATGTGCAAATTTAGCTGAAATAAGCCTGAGGGGCTTGCTTCTGAACAGATGTGTGTAGGTCTTGCCTGCAAATAAAATTCAAAATACTGTTCAAAATAATACTAAGAGATTCCGTATGTCTAAATGTCCTCAAGTGATAGGACAATTGATTTTGTTGCGTTTCCCTTGGCAAGATGGATGGTAAAGCCAAAGAAGATAAACACGCCTTATCCCAAGGCTTGGATGGTTTCCCATTCTGCCCATGAGCATTCAGATATGTTAGACACTTGTAAATGATTTTCAAAGGATGGGTTTGTTCTATGAAAAAGCAAATGAATAACTTCTTTCATGTCATAGTTTTTAGAAGGCCCACTTCTGGATGGACTTTATTGGAACACTTGGTATACTGAAAATTCCACAAGTAGCTACAGAAACAGTAGCCATATCTACTATGAGAACTTACTTCTTGGAGTAGCTCAGATCCGGCAATTGAAAGTTCGTAACAACACTTGCTCTGTCTATCCTTCTTTTCGTGCATTTATGAGAGAATGTTACGGGCAGTATAGCTATACCCATGAAGACAGAGAAAGCTTTGGCTTTAAAAATGATACCGCGTAAGTATAAATGGCATCTCAGGTTTTGTGGTTTGTTTTTTTCCCCCTGATGCCTTCATTTCACATATAGTTTTACAAACTCAGATTGATCATGGGATTCTACTTCCTCTCAGACAAATCCCATTACTTCATTATTTAAATTGTTCAAACTCCGAAACAATGCATGCCTGTGAGATGATTTAATAATTTTCTGCTAAGCTCGAGTCTGAAATTTATGTTATTCAGCAAGATGGTTATTAACTGAGTTTCCCCCATTTTATGACCTTTTTTACCACAGTTGTGAATCGTTGCAGTTGTTAAGTTAGTAACATGGTTAGAATAGAATTCTTTATTGGCCAAGTGCGGTTGTCTTGGTGCACATACTCTCAGTATACATTCATCAAGAATCATAAGGTACAACACTTAATGATAGTCATGGGGTACAATAAGCAATCAAATCATACTAGGAAACAGCCAATATAGATCGTAAGGATACAAGTGACAAAGTTACGGTCATACAGTGACAAGTGGGAGAGGATGGGTGATAAGGGATGATGAGAAGATTAACAATAAGGAATGATGAGATTAACAGTAATAGTAGTGCAGACTTTGTAAATAGTTGGACAGTGTTGAGGGAATTATTTGTTTAGCAGAGTGATGGCTTTCAGGAAAAAANTAGGACCATACCAAGAGGGGAGAGGTGTTCCATATTAACATACTTCAAATAGACTATTCCTATTGGACAAGAATACCCAACGCTGATTGGTTACTTTTCTCGACGCTGATTGGCCAATAATAGCTAGCCTATGATTGGTCAGTTCAAGCGGCAGGAAAAACAAGTTGCCATCATTGGACACTAGCCGCGAGCAGCTTTGCTATAAAAAGAGCTGCCGTGGCTCCTGGTTAAGATAGACTTTCTGCACTAAATAAAAGAGCTGAAGTTACGCTGGTCTCCGGTCTCATTCTTCGCGAACACAACACATTTGTACAGCTTTCTGGCTGTAACTCAAAAACATCCTTTCAGATGTTTAAAGTAATTCTCACAATGCCTTTTTAGGACCACTCTATCGGGAACGACTGGAGCCATATTCCAAAACATATGGAAGTCACCAGGATTATCTACTTAACTATCAATGTTGTTATAACCTTATCATCTAATTCTCTGATCTCAGGCTTCATTCAGTTTAAAAAAGAAACCTTTCTCCTCTTTATTCTTTCTTTCATCTACCAAAGCTTGTCTTCAATTTCATTGAGCCTAACAAAAAAATAAGAGAATGACCAATTTTTACATGTCATCTTTCCTGTATTATCAACACAGACTGCTATGTAAATCTCTGGATAAAAAATATATGTAGCATTATGCATTCTTGCTTGCATAATTCTTGCTTGCATCATTCAGTAATCCAAACCAAATGATATGACCAAACAAAGCAAGGTCATTTAGCAGGCAAGCTCAGAGTGTTGTATGTATACAGTGAACAAAACAAACTTCTAACAATATTTTCCAGGATTAACTTTCCTCCTGAGATGAAGGTGGATTCTTTTTATGGCTTTTAACACACTAGCTACTACTGATGTTGCTTGAAGGAAAAGGTAAAGTATCCAGGGGTGACTACAATACTCAAAATCTTTCCTTGTAATTTATGTAAAGAGAAAGGGCTAGTTCAATTTTGTGGTTGTGGCCTCCAGCTTGATGTTTTGACTCCCTTCTGCACATGCTCCTAGGAGCATCCATTCATTGTGAAAAAAACATTTGCTAAAAGATGCTAACAGAATCCATGAAATAGATTATGGTAGCAGACATGGTATTCAGGAGGTTCTGACCAGTTCTGGAGAACCGGTAGCGGAAATTTTGAGTAGTTCAGAGAGCCAGCAAATGCCACCTCTGACTGGAGATTTTGCAGTATCCTTCCCCCGCCACGTCCACCAAGCCACACCCACAGAACCAGTAATAAAAAAATTTGCACCACTGTTTGCTAGGCTTTGCTAAAGATTGAGATAATTGTTGAGTCCTGAATTTAAGTATTTCTGAAATACAACCAGTTTCACTTCAAAAACTCCCCCAGATCTTTTGGGGTGATTTGTTGTCATCTGAGGAAAGAAATTTGACATTACCCTCTTTTCCCCTTTGGTCTGTGAAGGGGTGGTCACTTGTGTTCTTTGGGGAGAAGGAAAAGAATTAACTAGTCTGCAAATAGTACCTTCACACTTTGTTCACTAGAAAATAATATGATCTAATGAGTTTCTGACTACTATAACATCCTCATGATCAGCATTTCTCATTTGTAAGCATCCATAAAGAAGCATAACAGTTATTTGAAGTATTACCATGGTGGAGGAAGAAATTCATTCTCAAATAATAATACTTGGAAATTCCAAGTTTCTCTTAGAACATAGGTTTAACTGCTGGATGGATCCCAATCCAGAAAGTGGTAGTCCAACCACATCTCCAGAGCATTTCCCTTTATCTCTTGTCTTGTGTGCCCAAGAAGCCTCCGTGCAGCCAAACAAATCTTATCAAAAATTTGAGAATGAACCAATATTCTTGCTAATGTTACACAACCATTAAAATTGAGAAGATATTTTAGACTAGAGCATAGGGCTGAGAATTCTTAATCTGTTGCTTGGGACTTGTTGTCTATGTAGCACGCATAGGTTGAGTTCATACAACACCGTAATCCAGGATTTTGGTTTGCTTCTTTAGAGCATTTTTATTCATCCAATCTCAGCTTTGGAGGTACAATGTCAGAAGCATTGCATTCAACCTTGTTGTTTTCCAGTTGTGTTACAACCAGAAAGGATTAGTGTTAAACCACTGATGGAGCAGTTAAGCCATTCTCCCTGCTTCATATTTTGTTGTCTTCATCCCCATTCTGATATCCTGGCTTGAGATAATAGATTAGTTCAAAGGAACTTGAACCTCCTTTGAGGGAGAATGATCTCCAAGCCAATACAAAACCTATTTCATATTCACGCATTACTAGAAAGCTAACTATTGAGCATACATTTCTGTAATGCCCTCCTGCCCCTGTTGTTCACAGTAAACAGACATACAAAAGTAAGAGCAATGAATCATAATCAAAATAAACTTGCTAACTTTATCAAGTGCAACACAGATAACAAATTAAAGAGGTAGGAGGCAGTGAGGTGTGTTTTCTTACCAGCTTGCTTTTCTTATCCATGTTGTGGTAGGGTCTTCAGTGGCCTTTTTAGCTTTCGGCTCTCCTGCAGAGGTTTTTCCTCTTTTTGCACAGAATATACAATCTTCGTGTTGTTTTGTCCCCCTGGGTTGTGTTTTTTTTGAGAGGGATCCAATGCAGCTGAAGTCCTGGTGCCAGCTGTGCTCAGCGGACAATGGTTCAATTGGAAGTTGTCTTTTAAACAAAGGAGCTGTTCCTAGGACTGATACATGTCGTCATTCTCCCCAGCACAGAACATCAAGACCACATGCTACATATATCCTTTCCCTGAAATATATCATCACTTCCTCCAAATCCTGCCAGGCAAGCTTAATTAGTTTAACCTCCAGCCATCATGCTTAGGGGAGCCTCTTCTGTCCCAAGGTAACTAAGCACTGTCAGCCAGATTCCAACAAAATGACCTTTGGAAGAATTGCTCTAAGCAATCCCCCCCTCCCCNCAACAAAATGACCTTTGGAAGAATTGCTCTAAGCAATTCCCCCCTCCCCCCGATTGTCTAAACTTATCAACAGCATCAATTGAAAGAGTGCAAAAAGTACATTCCTGCATGTTTCAGCATTACAGCAAAGCAAAGGTGCTCAGATTCTTTAATCCAGTGTCTCTCAACCTTGACCCCATGCAGAAGTGTGGACTTCAAGTCCCAGAATTTCCCTACCAGCAACTGCTGGCAGAGTAATTCTGGGAGTTGAAGTCCACACATCTTCAAGTGGCCAAGGTTAAGAAACACTGCTCTAATCTAATTCATTGCACATTGGGACATGTATTCCTTCAAATGTCAGCCTTATTTGGGAGGGTGGCCTTCTCCATCAAGCAGGTTTAAAGCTGCAGACGCTGTATACTTGCTAGAAGATCAATCACTCTCAATGAAATATGCAAGCTTCACTCCACAAGCAACATGCACAGTTATTACCCTGTGGCTGTTTTCATAAACATGTTAACTCATGGTTTAGTGAATTAAATCTGTTGGCTAGACTTGTCCTACAGTGAAGGTTTGCATGCCTCACTGAATGTGCAATGCGAAATCATAAAATAACCACATTTTAGCCTGGTGCAGTATGGGAATGTAACTTATAAATCAAGATTTGGCTCTCTCAACAAAATGTAAAGCCCTCTGGCAGCTAAAGTTGCATTAATGCTGGACCATGATCGTAATAAAAGGTGGTTTTATTTGATTTGAAGCTACTTTTTTCCCTGAGCACTGAGACTCCCCAAAAATACATTTGGGAGTGATACTTAAGTGCAACAAGGTGCTTTAGATTACTTTCCTTGGACTAAGCAGTGAGTGTGCAAGCTTGGAAATCTTCTTTAAGATGTTAACAATGCAGGGGACAATGCCACGTCTGCTCCAAAGTCCTTTTTCAGTTGCTGATGTCCAACAATGGAAATAATTCTGAAAATGGACACTGATATGGAAGATACTCGGGAGTTAAGGTTCCCCAAGGGAATCAGTCATCCAGAAAACATCAACAAACAATTGTGTCTTAGCATAGATCATAAGCAAGATCATAATCCTAAAACAAGATTTTTCATGAAACTGAAGTAAAGGTACCAAGAATTAAATTTAAGAGGTTGGGTGGTAGAACACTTTTTGGATTCAGAGCTGCAGGACTGCAGAACTCCTTCACAGGAGCCATGTGGTATGGTATGAAAGCATCTACTGATTGCAGAAAGTGGTTGATTTCGGGCCTAGTGTGTTGTGTAGAGCCATCTTCAATGGATTGTTAAGCTATAATGGATCGTTGGTGGTCTCTGAGCTTGGTTGTTTTCTTGGAGGCTTTTTAACACCAAAACTAAGTAACAGTATAAGTATAGTAGAAATTCCGGTCATGAGTATAACCCATTCCATGACTTCGGTTGCAAGCCGATTTGGTCATGGCCAGAAGCGAGACTGACTGAGCACGTGCGTTAAAAAAAAATGCTGTGGAAGGGGAAATTGGTGCGGAAGGGCAGATCGCCACAGCTGTGTTTGATCACCACCTGAATATTTGTTCATGACCAGATGTAAAAATTTTCCAAAATGTTTGGTTGTCTCCTGATTTGGTTGTGGTCAGAAGCATTCGTGACCGGAGGTTCTACTGTATCTGGTTTAGGTAATGAAATGTCTGCAAGAAAAAAAGCAAGTTCAGAAAGCAACAAGGAACTCTCCTTTCAATCTTAAAGTACAAATATTCTCCTTCATCAATTGGCATAGCTGAACCTTAAGAGCAGCAGATCAAGTTGACTGTCTTGTTTATTAGATCTCCATGTTGCTATTGCAAAGCAAGGAAGGTCTCTATCTCCTTTAGCAAACTTCTATGTTCTGTCGGAGATTTGGGATTTGTACCGAAGTGTAGTATTGTGCTTGGTCAAGTCTGCAACTGATTGTAAATGGTTGGGTGAGGCACACAATGCAGGGTAGGTGGACATGGGTAAAGAGTTCATGACATTGAGCAAATGTCCTTCATTTGTCATTGAAAGTTACAAAGAGTGTCTTCACTAGGCCATTGCAAATTCTGAATCAAGGGGACTCATAGATTAGTTGAGAAGAGAGGGAAAAGATTAGATAAGATTGACTATGTTTTCCTGGAACTATCAGAAGCCAGTATTATTCCACTCTCTCTAGGTTGGCCCCCTGCTTTCTTGACCTGGGATGCACTGGCAAAATTTTACACACTAAAACTCATACTGAGACCCAGGTTACTTAAGAAAATTCCAAATCTAGAGAAGTGCCCTTGAGCACTTCTTGCCTTGAGGGCAGCTGTAATGTTTGTGAGAAATGCATTCCTCAATCCAAGCCATAACTTCAGAATGTCCAGGGTTAATTACCAACAAAGTTTCCCCATAATTGGTGCTAAATCTGCAACTGAAATCTGATTATGAAAAGAAGAAGACGACTCTGCAGTTATATGTAAGGAAGAATGAAATGAAATCATGGTTGCATTTTTCATGCTAAGCTAAAAATAAGAGAGTACAAAACAGAATTCTTCAGTTGAATAGGCCCAAGCCTTCTCATCCTTTAAACTGAATATGGTTGCTCTTCAACCAAGTCTAGCTGCAAAATATGATTGTCACTGTGTAGTTCCTAGATTTGGGGCTTATAAGATAAGATAAAGTCTCTTTCAAGTAAAGTTTTCCTTTCTACCAACTCCCTTGTGCTGTGAACACAGCCAAAGAAAGGGAGCAATTAGAAGAATGAGTCACACTCCAGTGGTTCCCTTCCTTCCATGTTAATATTAGTCTCTAAGCATTATTGGAACCGTATGAGTAGGTTCTTCCAAGGCTGTCTAATTCAGTGGTTGCCAGCTGGTGGGCCGTGGCCCACTGGTGGTCCGTGAGAAAATTTTGGTGGGCTGCAGAGAAATGCCTCCCCCAACCAATTAATCCAGGCTGCACCTTGGATTATGCCCCCCCCACCCGCTGGCTTCCACCCTTCGGCCAAATGCAAACCTGCAAAAAGCAGCACAGCCCTCGCCGGCTAAGATGAGGTCATAGCGCTGTTACAGCAAGAGGAGCCTGGTGGCACAGGCATGCTGAAGAAACAATGGAGATGGCTGGAAGGTGCAGGAGCACCACGCTACTTGCATTTGCGTGGCACTCCTGCACCTTCCAGTTTGCCTCTCCTGGCCTGGGCTCTTCCTCAATGGCCACGGGCTGTAGGGATGGCCCAGGGCAAGAAAAGTACTGACTGGTGGTGGTGGGAGGGAGCAGAGTGGGCAAGTCTGCACTCACCATCCAGTTCTGAGGTCTGGAATGGGACATCGGCGTTGGTTTCCTCATCCCTCTCAGCCCTCTGCTCTGCTGCCCCCCACCACAGCCCCAGCCATCACTGCCTGGGGAAAGCACAGAAAAAGCGATCAGAAACAACTCTCACTGGGGTGAAAGAGCTCAGATCGAGGAAAGCACAGACAAGAGAAGATGGAAGCTGCCGCTTTTGAAAAGCGCTGCTTTCTGTTGCCTGTGCCTTCTGATCACTGCTCTTTTGCCCCAGCGAGAGATGTTTCTGATTGCTTGCTTTTCCTGGGGGGGGG
>BHFT01007685.1:0-10289 GCA_004320025.1 Laticauda laticaudata | reverse complement strand
TCAGAACAAATCCTAAATATTTGCTTTTGGGAGTCCAGCCTGGTCCTCTTGAACATATTACAATAATTTATGATTGATTAACCCTTAAGCTAAATCAAAATGAATATTGTAGAACACAAAACGTTAATAAGTCGGTGTATAAAAACAGAATGCAAGAATAAATTCAGTAAGAAAGAATAAGATTAAAGAATGTAAATCACTTCTGGATTTCCCCTATAATTTATCACAATCAGGCCTATGTATCCCAATCTCAACTGAACTGTTTTGCTCAAATAAGGGGCTTTATTATATTAAACATTTGAATTCTGACTGCCCAAGGAATAGTTGATTTTAATATGTGAATCCCAGTAGGTCATTTGTCTAAAGTCTAATGTACTGTCCAAATTACTGGTCTCTCTTATTAAACAGTTGGAATTCAATTAATAGGTGTGTTCTCCAGTTGTGCAAGAGATGGGGAGACCACCGCTCCTAATACAATTTGTCACTTTAATTGAAATTTTGCAGTTCTAAAATAGAGAATTTTGGGAATCTGTCCGATTTCATTGCTTTAATTGTACACTAGTAATTATAAACCTGATTTTAGACAAAGACCAATTATATAAATTCTCAATTCAACTGCTGAGACCTTTTATCCACCTTCCAGATTCTCCTCAGATACTGTAATTATATTTCTTCTGGTAGTGACATAGATTTAGCCCAGAATTTCACTTCAGTGTAAGGACTTGAGGGTAACTTTGAGATTATATATTGTAATAAATAGAAAGAAAACTGGATAAATAGGATTTTTTTTAAGGTTTAAGCAGTAAATTCACTCACAACCTTTCTCTAACTGGTTCCTTTAATGATGGTGGAAGCAATATCCAGTCTCAGAGAAAACTTCCTCCGGTAAAGAATGGTGTTATTTGCTCTTGGATCACCATCAAATCGGCATCTATGGCTACGAGGTTGTTTTCCAAAGATCATAACTTCTGACTTTGACTTATCAACAATCATTTAATGATTATGTCAGTAGGAGCTTTCTTAGAAGTTTTCTTAACAGCCTATATAATCCAACTAGGAATATCATGGTAATAATAAAGTATTATTAGAATGAACCAAGATGCATCAATATGTATTTAACACCTTAGAGATGTGTCCTTCAGGATCCTTGATTACTCCTGAATGTTATTGATCTTCAAATGTGCATCCTTCCCTTCCCCCTTGGTTTAGTGTTCGTCCTTCTTCTCAGGGCTCCACTGAGCCCAAATTTCCCTCCCAAAGAAGATCTTAGAGAATCACAAATTTATCTAAGAGGAACTTGGCATATATTTAGCCTTTTTATTCAATTGCACACACACGCACACACCCAAATGAACAGAATAACAGAATTGGAAGGGACCTTGGAAGTCTTCTAGTCCAACCCCCTGCTCAAGCAGGAGACCCTATAGATTAGATTAGATTAGATATACCATTTCAGATAAGTGGCTCTTCTTACAGATCTCCAATTATGGAGCACTTACAACTTCTGGAGGGAAGCTGTTTCACTGGTTAATTGTTCTAACTGTCAGGAAATTCCTGCTTATTTCCAGGCTGCTTCTCTCCTTGATGAGTTTCCACCCATTGCTTCTTGTCCTGCCTTCAGTTGCCTTGGAGAATAGCTTGACTCCCTCTTCTTTGTGGCAGCCCCAGAGATACTGGAACACTTCTATCATGTCTCCCCTAATTTTTCTTTTCATTAAACTAGCCAAGCCCAGTTCCTGCAACCGTTCTTCAAGTGTTTTAGCATCCAGTCCCCTAATTCTCTTGGTTGCTCTTCTCTGCACTCTTTCTAGAGTCTCAATGTTTTTTTTACATCATGGCGACCCAAACTGGATGCAGTATTGCAAATGTGGCCTTACCAAGGCCTTATAAAGTGGTATTAACACTTCACGTGATTGTCAGATGTGCCTCATTCACAACCCAAGAAAGAACTCCCTCAGCTCAATTTTCTGTAGAGAAAATTTACTGAGTTTGAAGTGATAGCAAGAGGCAAAAAGCAAGATCTGAGGCAAAAGGTGCAGAAAGTACATATTGAAAGTTATCCCAAGTTCCCTCCTCCAAGAGTCCAGACTGGACATCCAGTCTGAAGTCCTTATATGTCGTGTGGGGTGCATCTTCAAGTGATTATTCCCTCATCTGGTATGCCAAGATGGTTGACCTTGGCTCAGCAGAGATTAGTCCATACAGCTGTGCAGGAAACAGTAACGCATCGCCTCCTTTTTAGTTCACACAAACATCATCTTCACTCTCCAGCAACCTTCCCTTCCCAAATACCCCCCTCTCCCCATTTCTATGACAGCCGACATGAAGCAAGCAGCATGAGGTGTCAAGAAAGTGTCATGGAGGCTGGCATTCATCTTGATTCTATCCCTCTGTTAATGCAGCCTAGAACTGTGTTGGCTCTTTGCGGAGCTGCTGCACATGGCACCTATTTAAGTAACTGTCCACCAGGACCACAAGTATCCTACTCACCATTACTGCTAATGAGCCAGGTAGCATCTATACTATACCTGCGCATTTGGCTTTTCTTGCCTGAATGAAGAACCTAACTTTTTTTCATGACTAAATTTCATTTTGTTAGATAGGGCCCAATGTCCAAGACTGTCAAGATCCTTCTGTATCTTAAGCCTTTGTCTTCTGGAGTGTTGGCTATTCCTGCAAGCTTAGTGTCACCTGAAAATTTGATGAGTTCTTCATTCAAATCATTGATGAAGATGTTGAATAGTATTGGGTTTAAAGACAGAGCCTTGGGGTCCCCCACTGCATGGAGATGCAGTTCTATTAAGAACTACATGTTGAGTGTGATTGGTCAGTAAGTTATAAATCCAACTGCTGATGAGGCTGTCTAACCCACATTTTTCTGTCTTATAAAGTAGTAGGCTGTGGTCTATTTTATCAAATGCCTTCTGAAGTCCAAGTATATCTGCAACATTTCTCTGGTCCACTAATTTAGTCACTTTGTCAAAGAATGCAATAAGATTTGTCTGACATGATTTGTTTTTGACAAATTTGGCAGGTATTATTTACGTGTGAAAATGAAAATGCCAACAGAGGGACACAATTAGGAATATTTTTTGAACAGCCAAATAGCCAGTAGAAAGTCCTCTCTGGAAACCGATTGCTCTTCAAGCCTTTTATGATGAATTTGAACATGAGCATAGTGGGCTAAGACATAATTTACATGTTCACTAATATGGTTAAAAGCAGCTCTTGAAAATATGATTGCATCCATTGCTCACCCACAACCATCCCAATCACTTTGTCACATAAAAAAACACACACACACACACAAACCTGTGGGACTTTGTAGGTTCCTAGTAATGTTGATATTTGGTTGGAGATGTCCCTGTGCGTTCCGTCAATAAGAGCCAGAAGGTTCTCCTTCCTTCCACAGCTGTAGTTAGGAACATTGGCTTCTCCAGTGGAGAGCATATCCAGCAAGGCATGTGAAGTACGTAAAGTGCTCAAATAGTTGTCATGGAAGTTGTAGCCAAGTGTGAGGTTGTGCAGGGACTGAAGATTCTTGTTCAAAAATTGAATGGCAAAAATGGATTGCAGAGTTTTCATAAAACCAAAGGAAAGTGTACTGCAAAAAATGTGCACATTATTAATAACAGCAACAACAAATTCTTTTTTAAAAACTCAATCCTCTTTGACTCCACAAGTCTCCTGAGCCTCAAGCCAACATTGATCCAAAACCCAGGTCAGTTAAGTCAGTAGTCTAGTGATGAACACAGAGTTTGTTTTCAGCCCTATCTTTGGATTTGAGTCTATTCCANAAGTCAGTAGTCTAGTGATGAACACAGAGTTTGTTTTCAGCCCTATCTTTGGATTTGAGTCTATTCCACAAAATATGAAAAAAGAGTCAAGTCATGGAAATCAAAATCATTCAGGAAATTAGATAAATCCTGAAATATAGAAGTAAGTGAAATAAGAAGGAAAAGGAGGCAAGTGTTAGAATAGAAGGAATGCAACTCCATCACTTACAAATGAGACTGACTGGAAGAATCACTGTTGGTCGTAGCGATGATCATACCAATGAGATGGTCTCCTGGTCTGTAAAAGCTCCATGGTTGTTTTCCATCCCGGTGCTCCAGACTCAGCGGGCACTTCATTCTAAGCTTCCCAGAGACTGGCTGGGGCACCAGCAGCATCAGAAGCAGAAGCAGGTCCATAATTCTTTAGGTGAATCAATCCCCTTCCCAAGTCTTAAAAAGAAGTTGAGTGAGAAGCATTCAAAGCACTCTCACACAATGGAAATGTTAGTGGCTTTCCTGATTCAGTAAGAGACACCCCAAGCTTCACCTGGAAAAGAAAAGTACATTTAAGAGCACAGCTCCTGACTGTCTGAAAACTTGTGCCACACAGAATTTGAGGTAAGATATTTATCCTTTTCTGATGAACAATCTCTTCCATGTTGCTTTGGTCTGATGTTTACACCGAAGACAGTTATTGGAGAAGAACTCTCAAAGGCCAGGATGGTGATTATTACAGGGAGAAGCAACTTTTCTACTGGAGACACTGAATTTCTTTGCAGATCCATGTGAGGAGAATTAGCTGGAAAAAACACATGTTAGTGAAAACCCACAGAAATACTCCTGGAGGGTCGTTCTGTAGTGGTTGTGGTTCTTCCTGTCAGGACATGTCTAGAAAATGGTGTGGGAACAAGGTAGTTCAGTTACAAGGGAACTGACTTGGCCTCTTGTCTCCAGGGACAGCTGGAGCTGGTGAGACTCTAATCCAGACTGATGTCACTTAATTTTAGTGCTGCCTGTCTTCGAACACTAAGGAAACAATCAATACCCTTGAACTTTGCCTAATGTTAAGAGTGGGGCCTGTCTGGGATTTCCTTTTCTATCACAACCCTATATATCAATCCTAAATTGTAGCTGATTTTAACATTGGTTGTGCTGGAAGAGAAATTAAACTGCCCCTCTTTTCTAGCAATATACATTTTTGGATGAGGCAGGAAAGAGACAGCCTGTGGGTAAACAGGGAGAAAGTTATAGAGTGGGTAGAAATGTTTTTCTTTGCTGCTCTCTCTTTTGTCCTTCCATGTTCATGTAATGCATCCAATAAACTGAAGAGCCCAGAGTGTTGGGGATTTTTTTGCCACAGAAAACAGTTTGGGGGAACTGGTGAGCCTCCCTCTGGTTGCGTGGATGCACTTGGTGGGGTGGGACCCCTGTGACATTCCCACCCCTGAGGCTGTGTAAGGACCCCCACTAAAGACCCCAAGGGCTTTGGAGGAGCCATTGGGAGTCCCCATGTTCCTGGATTATCTGGGATGGTTGTTCAGATATTTTATTGCTTGTTTGGAGGACAACATTAGTATGTACAGCTTGGCCTAGAGAGGAGAACTGGGTGGGTTGAGAGGGGGGAGCTGAAGGGACAGGCAGGCCCATCCTGGCAGGGAGGAGCGGAGGGTGGCCCATATGCCAGGTCCACTCTTTGAAAGGTCTCCCACTGAACCTCCCTCAAGTCCCACTCTCTGTGCCTGGCTGAGACCCTGGGTGGCTCCAGGTTCAGAATGGTCCTTGCATGTCAAGGCTGCTCTCCTCCATGGAATTCTCTGTCATGTCTCTCTGAAACCAGATTGTGCCCAGAGGGGAGGAAGGCCCTTCTCTGTTGGAAATGTGCCCACCCTAGTTTCTGGATTTGCCCCAGGAAAGATCCTAGGGGAGAGAAGGAAGGGGGGCTGCTGTCATTGGTGGTTTGCTAGAGCATCTTGGTTGCTGCACCTAGACCTGCATTTTGTCTCTGGATGGCCGCGAAAACATTTCCCCAGCTTGGTCAAGTGTGTTATAAGTGAATATGGTCCTCGCAGGAAGAAAATCGTCCCCAGTTTACTTCATTTATCAACTGTTGTTCGTCTTGTTTCCATTGAATTAATGTACTTTTACGGGGTTCCCGTAATTCATTGACCCATCAGCCAACAGGTCCACCCTCAGAAAACAAACCCTGGTTAAAAATTGCAAGTGTGAATGCAGCCCTCGGTGAAGAAATGACCAGGTTAAGTGGGCTGCTGATATCACCAGTTTGCCACAGCTGAATGTCTGCCCTGGCACTACTTAAGAGTATCCATCCTTCCTAGTTTCTAGGAAGAAAAGTAGAAGCTTTTGGCTGGTGTGTGGGTGTCATGCCCCTGTCTAAATCATGCTCCTATCTAAATCCAAGGAAGAAGACGAACAGCTGACAGGGAGTGGGAGTGTGGCTCCATTGGCTGTGGAGGAAACTGGACAAGGGCAAAGTCCAGCTGGGCAGAGCAGGGAAGAGGTAGAACAGGGGAGAGGGAGTTCAGAGGAAGACCCAGGCCCACCCCCTTTTCCTCCTAGGGCATGCAGAAAGGAATGGAGAAGAGAGCAATGTGGGTTCCGTGGCTTTTGGGCAGGAAAGGGCCCTGATTCCCTTTATTAGCCACACCTGAGAAGAGAGTTTAAAAGAGATGCAAGCTGAGTGTGGCAGCTGTTGGGAGCAAACATGAGTTGATTTTGCTTATCTGTGTTCCTGGAATCTTCCCAAATGGGTTGATTTACTGCCATTCCTTCACATCTGGAATTCCTTCTCTTGCCCTGCTGGATTAATTACCTCATCTTGCCTTGATTGTCTTATAATTAAAGTTTTTGTTGACAATGTTTTGGACTTATTTATTTTTTTATTTTTTTATTTGATTTGTCAAGTGATTATAAGATAACAAGA
The DNA here is from genome assembly GCA_004320025.1 of Laticauda laticaudata. Taxonomy (NCBI): domain Eukaryota; kingdom Metazoa; phylum Chordata; class Lepidosauria; order Squamata; family Elapidae; genus Laticauda; species Laticauda laticaudata. The sequence goes on along the minus strand of BHFT01007685.1, from coordinate 3,572 downwards.
ATAAGTATAAACATAGTTATGAATACATGAGATGAATATGTATAAGAAAAATAAAAAGAAACAATAGGACAAGGGGTGGTAGGCACATTGGTGCGCTTATGCACTCCCCCTACAGGCCTCTTAGGAAAGGAGTGAGGTCAAAAGTAGACAGTCTAAAGTTAACGTTTTTGGGGTTTGGGGAAGAAACCACAGAGTCAGGTAGAGTATTCCAAACATTGACCACTCTGTTGCTGAAGTCGTATTTTCTGCAGTCAAATTAGGTGCAGTTAACCTTGAGTTTGTATCTATTGTGTGCTCTTGTATTGTTATGATTGAAGCTGAAGTATTCACTTGCAGGTAGGACATTGCAATGTACTATTTTATATATTATATTTAGATTGGACTGAAGGTGGCATAGTTCTAGGTTTTCTAGGTCTAGAATTTCAAGTCTGGTGGCATATGTTATTCTGTAATGAGTAGAGGAGCAGAGAACTCTTCTTGTGAAATATTTCTTGACTTTCTCAACTGTGTTAATATCAGATACATGATATGGGTTCCAGATTAATGAACTGTATTCGACTATTGGTCTAGCAAATGTTTTGTATGCTCTAGTTAGTAGTGTGATATTACTAGAGAAAAAGTGATGTAGGATTAGTTTAACAACTCTTAATGCTTTTTTGGCTATGTAGTTACAGTGGGATCTAGCACTTAGATCATTAGAGACTTGATTCTCTGCAGCCAAAGGCTGTTCCTGGGAGAGTTTTTCTCCAGACCAGAAGGCAACCAGGACATTGGGGGTAAAGTTGGAGCTAATAAAGGGACTCCTACTGATTATCTGACTATGTTAGCTTTGTGCCATGTCTCTTTGGGTCATCACAGTGGGTCCTCTGCTGATTGACAAGAGAAACCTTTTTGATATCAAAAAGAAAAGTGGATTCCCTGGATTCCCTGGGACCCTCCAGTGTTCAATATCCCCCTCTTACCCCGTGTAATTGCCGAGAATGGGACCCCCATGTTTGAACCTCCTCCTCCTTCCCTTTAGAGAGCCCCATCTGTGGGGAGAAGATCTAATGACCCATTGGGCCTCCCTCTGCCGCCCCCTCCCTTTGTGACCCCCCCAGTTTCTCCCACCCTCCACCCCCAAGCAGCCCTCTGGAGACCCAGGAGAGGATTGAGGGGGAGACCCTCCCCTGAACAGGCCTGGCTTTGGGGCTCAGGGCCTCAGCCAGCCTGAGGAGGGGCAGGAGGGCCAGGGGGAAACTCCGGGGCTTAAACCAAGAAGGTGCCAAAAAGGTTTCACGCACAGAACACAGTTGAAAAAAGGATGAAAAACAAATAACCCTAACACAGTTCCAGCTATACCCCAAACCCCTCAGTTTCCACCTTTTCCAGATTTCCCTTTCTATGGGAAAGAGTTTTTCTGCCCTGAGGGACCTTTCCTCCTTCTGCCTTTTCCCTCTGACTGGATCTCCATGTGGCAATTAGGAGATCCTCTTCCCCGAAGCTCTTTCCCCACTTCTTCCTGCATCTCCCACCTTCTCCCTCCAGGTAGTCTGAGGAGAGTCTCCCCTGAAGCTGCTCAGGGCTCAGGAGCGCCTCCTGTCCTTCCATCCTCTGCTCACTGACAGGCGCTGTGGGTCCTTATTTAATGGAGCCCAGAAAAGGGCTTGAGTCCCCTCAATGATCCCCTTTGGCCTAGGCCTGCATCCCCCAGGGACTGCTGTTTTCGGGAAGTGAAGAGGCTCTTTTGCAGAGGAACCAGCCTCTCCTTTCTCTCCCCAAAGGCAGGGAAGAGCCTGCACAGTCACACCCATGAGAGGGAAAGGAGCTCTGAGGCAGTGGCCCCATCCAGGAGCAAAGGAGGGAAATGCATGAGCCCAGAGGAGCCTCCATTTCCTCCTCCCAGCCCCTCTGTCCTGCCGGGGCTCAGCTGAAGCCACTCAGGCTCCAGGAAGAGCTTTGCCAGGCCACCAAAAAGCTTCCCTCAGGAACCCCAAGTTCTAGAGAGATTCCCGCCAAAACATGGAGGATGCTGTGGGGGCTTTCATTGCTTTAGCTATCCCCCTCACTGCCTGTAGGAGGCAGTCTATAGCCTGGCCTTTAAGCCACATCTGGCCTCCACAGGCAGTGATATATAGACAGCTAATGCTGGCAAAGACCCACGTGTTTCTTCAGGCACATTATTCTCACAAGGCCTTTTGAATATGATCTTTTATGTATATAGTTTCCGTCCATCATCCAGGCAGGAAGGGGAAAATCTGGATCCTCTGTATCTCTAATACCAGATTCCAGATCCAAGGGGCAACATATAAATCTGGGCTTCTTTACCCCCAAAGAAGGGGCAGAATCTGGCCCTCCCCCCAACTTCTCCAGAAGGCCAGAGGTTTCCCCTTCAGACGGAGTCGCTCTGGCTGAGGCGAATTTGGGGCTCATCCATGGACTAGCCCCGCCCCGGGTTAAGGCACCCCATTGGTGGTTATTATTCAAATCTCAGGTCCAAGCCAGTCAGAGCCTTGCCTTGTGACGTCAGAAGCTCCTCCTGAGCTCATTGGCTGGAGCTCACCATGGCAACTCCAGCATCCTCGGGGAGTCTGAGCCACAGCAATGGAGGCCCTGCTCAGCATCCCTGGATGGGCTGGATGGGGATGGCTGGCCCTGGGGGCCTCGCAGGGTCTCCCTCGCCTGGGCTCCTCGGAAGGGAGAGTCCCTCCCATTCAAGGCAGAACCAAGGGGGGCTCAGCCCATGGCAGATGGGCTGATTCCTGCCATGGGAGCAGGCTCCACCCCTGCCCCCAAATTCCTCATTCAGCAGGTGGAAGGTTCCTGTCTCTGGAAAGGGGCTGGGGGGCTGGCAGTGGAGGGCGCTGGGAAGGACCTGCAAGGTTTGGGGGCCCAAAAACTGGCTCCGGACTGTCCGAGTTGGATGGGCATTGGGACCCCAAAGCTGGAGAATGACCCGCTTAATGGTTTGGGGGAATCAGCCAAAACCGGGATTCCATTGGCCAGAGAGAAGTTATTTCCCAGAGGTGCTTGGCCTGGAGACTGGTAGATTCCTTTATTTTCATTCATCATTCCTTAGGTTTTCATGCCTCCTTTATTCTTTCCCTCCATAGCTCAAGGCAGTGAACACACCTAAGATCCCTTCATCCCCACAAGAAGAACCTCATGAAGGCCAAGAGAGGGACGAGCTCAAGGTCCCCCACCTGCCTTTCATGGCTGAGATGGGACTCACAAATGCTTGGGGGGAGGGAGGACTCCGTCTTAATTCAAATTGGTTGCCACCTTGTCCTGTTATCAGAAGCACCAAAGCTATGTGAGGATGGCCAAATGGATGGAGATATGATATGATATGATCATATGAGAGATGATCCTGACTCCTTTGGAGGGTTTTGAGTGATGATATGCCTTGAATTGGACTTGGAATCAGATGGGAAGTCAGGATAGTTTGAAGAGAGATCAGTATTGAGGGATTATTATGCTGGTGTTTCTCAAACTAGACCCCTTTAAGGTATAGGGTACTTCAAATCCCAGAATTCTCCAGCCAGCATGCTGAATTCTGGGAGCTGAAGACCGTCCATGCCTTAAAGGGGCCA
>BHFT01007684.1:0-46900 GCA_004320025.1 Laticauda laticaudata | reverse complement strand
AGAGAGAGAGAGAGAGAGAGAGAGAGAGAGAGAGAGAGAGAGTTGGATCTCACTAAGAATACTGATAAAATAATTGTTTCATAAGTATATTTTAAGGGCTGTGCAATGATCAGGTGAAGAGAAATTTGCATATGAATAAAATATGTGAAATGGGTAAGCAAGCTGAAGAGGAAAACATGAGAATGAAACCTGAAAATATTGCCCTGGTCCTATATTTACTTCCAAAAAATGTGTGATTTCTATTGTTATTCACATACAAGGAAAAATGGAACAGATCTTAACTTTATAATGAATCANAATATTGCCCTGGTCCTATATTTACTTCCCAAAAATGTGTGATTTCTATTGTTATTCACATACAAGGAAAAATGGAACAGATCTTAACTTTATAATGAATCATCTAGAAGACTTTGATTTGAATTATTCTGAGAGAGAAAAGTCAAACTTCCTCCCTACCTAGCTTACAAAGCCCAGCACAGGGAGAGGTGATGCCTTAGTTGTAATAGCCTGGGTCATTTGCAAGACAAGGGCAAAATAAACAAATAAACAAGCAGCTCTCCTACATCCAAAACAATAGGCGTCATCCCAGCACAGCAAAAGAATGGCAGAAAACAGAATGCAAAAAAATGCCAAAAGAGTTAAATACAAACATTTCCAAACTTAATTTTCTCAACTGAAAGATGGCATTTGTATGGATTTCAAGCTACAAATACTTTTATTAAACAAAGATATTTCTCAAATTAGGCAGCAATTGGAAATTAATGTATCAGTCAGTAGGTAGAGGATCAGTGAAATTATCTTGTGTTGTCAGTAAAGAAGAGGAAATCAATTTAACTTGAAAATGCTTTATATATATTTAGAGCCAAATCCCTTTCAACAAATTATATAACACAGAAAGGATGTGAAATATGCAATGATATTGTGTGCCAACCAGAGTCACTCTTGGGGGAGATAGGGAGCTGTATAAATTTGAAATAGAGACAAAGAACCACTTATACAGACACTTACAACAAACACTGCTGAGGTGTAACATGGACATTCAGAAGCGTGCCCATAAATGCCTGTGCCATTGCATTCTGGACCAATTAACAGCTTCCAAATGGTCTTCAGGAAGAGTGTTATATAGACTTCTACTGCAGTAATATCTAAATATAGATATTAGATATCAATAGATATGAGTTGATCATGAGCAGTACCTCCCAGTCTAGGCAATGATGCAACCAGTGCCCAAAATAAATTTGTGCAAAAGCCTTCCTGGAACAAGAGCTACTACCTACTCTTGGTAACAACTGTGCTGCAAATGTCAGCTCCACCAGTGGGGTAATTAATCACTGAGGTGGACTAATCTATAGGTCCAGAGACAGAGAGTATCATAGGGCAATCAGAAAATGAAATGACTGGAACAGATCATGTTGCAAACATAAAACCAGATCCTGCGCGTAGCTATTCTTTTGTACTGGACCCTCAATTAGCTGGATCAAATTCACAGCCAATAACTTCAAAGTTAAGCTAGATTCCATCTGTTACTTCAAAATTCAGTATTTGAAATCTTTGGCACAGAAAAATGGGACACAGAAATCCATATGCAGTTCACAAATTAGTTTAAGAAAAGGACTCCTAATCTAGTTAAGTGTAGCTGATAATTACTGTACAACCACCTACAGATTCAAAGAAGAGAGTCAAGTACTAGAGAAATTAATTCAAGAACATGTGGCTTCAGTGAACAAACTTCAGGTGTTTGGAAAAGTACCTGAAGTCAGACTATTGTGCTGTATGACCCAGAATTGAATAATATAGCAAAAAGGAAAAACTGCTCTGTGAGAAATATGTTATACATGCTCCAAAACATGTTATTAGCAAGTGAATATTGGAGAGAAGTAGCCTACCTGAAAAATAGGATCCCAATCAAGCATCCACAAATACAACACCATCTGAGGTGTGACAGGGAAGGAAACCCAACCTGAGGCCTATTAGAATGCTTGGTTCTAGTGGTGCAACATCAAGTTGATGTATTTAACTTTTCCAGAACTAAATAGAAGACTATATCTAGCACAAAGAACAAGCATTAAGGATAGTAATCAAACTATACGGTAATATAGAGAGAACATCATATTTATGCCATTTTTTATAACAAAAACATAATAATTATTATTTTGGTGGTATAGGCTGTACTTCTTCATATCTCTACAATATTCAGCAGATACAAGTGAAAGATTTCAAATATTTAAAGAAAATATTATCAAAAGATTTCAAAAAAATTGCAACTTTATCCAGTTTTGAGAAGAAATCTATATGCCTGTTCAATGGATCAAAAGTTATCTTGTAATAAAAGTTAGTATTTGAACTTCTACTTAAATATACACATAAACCCACTGCCCTTTATTTGGTTTCTGTCAAAAAATTTAAAAATAAACATTTGAGAGATAATTCTATAGGCAGCAGCCACAAAACACCCACAAATTCTAACAGGTTACTATGGTGACCGTTCTGTGCATGGGTAGAAGATAACTGTTCTCTGCAGAGAGCTGCATTTTAAGACAAAAAGCAAGCAGTTTATTATCCTTTTTGCCAAATACACTTTCTATATAAATGACTATTGCTAGATAAAATGAATCACTCAGTTTGTCTGGCTAAGTTCTATTTCAAGTTTATTTAAGTTTCAAATTCTGTCCGTCACTGAGAACAGTTTTGGTGGGATATTTGATTGTCCATCTAACAGCACCAATTACCAATTCATAATTATCTGCTCTTCAGTAGAAAAATGTAAATATATAATGGCCTTAGCAGAATGTGTAATATAATAAGGTAAAGGTTCCCCTTGCATATAAGTGCTATTTGTTTCCAGCTCTAGGGGGAGGTGCTCATCTCCGTTACAAAGTAAAAGAGCCAGAATGGTCCAAAGACGTCTCATGATCATGTGGCTGGCATGACTAAACACCGAAGGCGCACGGAACTCTGTTACCTTCCCACCAAAGTAATTCCTATTTTTCTATTTACATTTTTACATACTTTTGAATGTAAAAGTATGTAAAAAAGTATGTAACATAATTTTTAATGTAAAAGTTGGCAGAAGCTAGGACAAGTAATGGGAGCGCACTCCATTACACAGTGCTCTGGATTCAAACCATCGAATTGCTGATCTTTCTGATTGACAAGCTCAGCATCTTAACCACTGAGCCACCATGTTAACAGAATGTGTAATGTAATACTATATGGTGATTACAATTTACATATATAATAACTAATGAAAGACTGCAATGCATGTTCTTCCACCCCTGCAATCTAGAGTTACTTCATGTGAATTCACAGATAATAGTGATGGATTAAATCAGTATTTTCCTGTCCATTTTGCAATGTGAATCCTGCATGAGAAAACTCTGTGTAGAGTTTTCCCACTAAATAAATTCTACTTAATCATAAATGGAGTACAGTTGAGTCAGCAGGCAATTTCACAATCATATAAGGCACAGCATGTTATCTACTGACAAGGGCATGCTAGGCTCAGTCCTCAACAGGTGTTGTAGTCCTCAACAAGTGTCATATCTCAGATCAACAGATTGATTCCTCAACTATTCAAAGGGAAGATTGCTATACAGAAAGCGAACACACACACAAACTGATTTTTTTTCTCTGTTAAAGTAGTTTAGTAAGCTTCCTTTTTCCTTAAGTATTTCCTACTCAACCATATCATAGTATTACACATCAATTCCTTTTGGAGTAATGTTCCCTGGCACTGAGTTAACAGAAATACCCGATTCAACAACATGGTTTTATCTATCTTGAAGTTGAAGCAAGGATAAGCTCTTGGTGGGAGGATAATCCACATTTTAAACACAACACTTTTATAAGACTACAAAAGGGGAAACACCACCGCCAACTCCCTGTTGTTCTTAAAATTACAGAGGAAGCAAAGTCATCAAGGCCTGCTTTGTCTTAGTATGTCAGGAGGCTGGAGTATCAAGCAAAAAATATATATTTGCTTTGCTTTCTCTCTTTTCTTCACCTACTAATAAAAAGCTCCCTACTCTAGTACAGCATTTTTTACCATTACATGATACCAAATATATATTTCCAACATTACAGTTATTGCTACCAAGATAGTGCAATAAGGCTTTTTTGCACTGATCATAAAGACTAGTGAAAAAAATATAAATAGAAATTCTGTGATGTCAGTTTACAGAATGTAAGTTAATAGCATTTTCCCACAGAAGGGTTATCCATACATTCTGGAATTGGCACAAAACAATGTCAGCATAGAGTTTATTCTACAGGGAAGGTCACTCTACAATTGATCTGTGTCTTAACCTCAAAGGAACCTCTCCTTCTATGTGTCCATAATTGATCTTAAGGCTCTCAGATTTAATTCTGACTCTCATATTAAAGGCTAGGTCCCTCTGGCTGACGGACACAAAACGTATGCAAAAAGGACACAGCGGACAAGCAAAATTTCGGGGGTGGCTCCAGCCGTTGTCATCCACTCCCAAAAGTGGTGAAAATTTGCATAAACAGAACGGAAAAGAATGGAAAAGAATGGACGGGGTTGTACGTAGCGGGGATGTTAAACAGATGTTCATAGGAAGCCTCGCGGATGACAGCGGATGGAAGCGGATGACACATCTGAAGGGCTTCCAGGGGAGAATTGCGAAGCGGACGTATAGCGGAAGGGGCGGATGCATAGCGGATGACACGGATGCATCACGGATGCCGAGAGGAAACAAAGCGGATGCATAGCAGATGTATATCGGATGCAAAGCATTCACTGCACATGTGGGGAGTATGAATTGCATCAGCTCCGTGGATATAAAAGATGCGCTCGCACCCAGTCAGCACTTCAGAGGAAAGAGTGCTGCCAATACCATTTGAAGAACATGGTTCGTCAGTCAGAGAAGAGGAGGAAGCTGGTGCCTACTCGTGCCAGCCCTGGCAGAGAAGGACAGAACCAGCATCCCCCACCCCTGGCACTGACTCTGAGCTGCTGGTGCTACTAGTGTTGCTGCTGGTGATGGTTGCTGCTGCTACTGCTACTGCTGTTGCTACTGTGCTGCTGCTGTGGTGGACCAGCCCCAAGGCCCTCAAAGCCCTGCTGCTGAAGACCCTGCTGCTCAAGCCCCTGAAGGCCCTGCTGAAGCCCCTGCCAGAGGGTGGAAAGAGGCAAGGGAAGGAGAAGGGAAAGAGGAAACAGGACACCATTTCCGAGGAGCATGAGGAGGAGGTGCTGGAATGGCTGAGGAGAACAAGTACCTGTGAGAAGGGCAACAGACTTTATCGTGACACCAAGAAGAAGCAGGCAGCTTGGAGAGACAAGGCAGAGAGCCTGGGCTACACTGCAGATGTACTCCTGGGATGGTGGAAGCACATGCACACCTGGTATGCAAGCTACACCTCAAAAAATCCTGGGCAGGCCGCTGTCAAGCTCACTGACCGGAGATGTACGTCATGCCAAGGTGTAGTTTCCTGGAGGGTGAGGTCCGCCACCGAGAAGCAGCCCCTCTGACACCCCTCTCCCTCAGACAGCCCACAGACAGCCAGTCCTCTTCAGCCAGGAGCCAGCTAGCCTGTCCAGGCAGGTGTCTTCAGAAGGCCCCACGGCAGAGACCCCGCAACAACTGCACACCCTGCCGGAGGACTTGGAGGATCCCCTGTCACAAATGGATGAAGAAGCGGCAGCCACCAGAGACCAACACATCCCACCCCCACCCCCCAGCTCCACAGGATGCAGCAGAGAGGCAGATTGGAGGGCCAGAGCCACACTGTCCTGTTGGAGATCAGGAACACAATGAAGACCAGCACATAACTTCTCTCTCAGCTGTCACTTGCAACAAAGGATCCTCAAGCCGCCACACCTTCATCACCTACGTGAGCACACTCGGAGGATCTGCCTGAGGCACCAGTACCCAGTGATGAAGCAGAAACAGCACTGTCTGCACAACCTCAAGGCCCAGCTGAACCTGCTGCCGACCAGTCCAGGTCTGCTCCTCCACCCCAGGCGATGTCAACAGCCCTTCCACGGTTTTCAGCAGCCTCTCACCTACCAAGGCCACGACTACCAGGACTTCCCACAGCACCAAGCAGACCTTCCTAGTCCAAGCCCAGGTTCATCGCATGCCACAGGACGCCACACCTCGCCCAGCTGCAGACCTGACAGCCCCACTAAACTTCTCCCTTCCCCACCCCACAGCCAAGCCCATCAACGGACAATCTGTCCATCAGTCTTGTGCCTGACATCCCCAGGTACTTGATGAAGGGCCTCTCAACCTCACGGGACTGAGTGAGCTGAGAGCTTCCTGAACACACCATCCTGTTGTACTCTCGTGGGCCAAGCACCCCAATGGTGCTCAGACCAGCATTCAAGCCACAGCCACCTCCACAGTCCCCTGCCTGTTTAACAGCTGAGACCATGGACATGACTCAGAGTGACTGAGAATAGTGCCAGAGACTGAGCTTGTTAACTTGTTCACTTTATCTTTGCTTAAGACACTTTACTTGGGTCATTTTGCTTTTTTAATGACGTTTACCTTTACTTAAGACAGTTAATAAAGGTATCTTTGCTTAACACACTTAAATTCAGTTTACTTGGTTCATTTTGCTTTATAATGAAGTCATAAAGGTTACCTAAGAAAGTTAACAAAGGTTATCTTTGCTTAGACACCTTGGTTCATTTTTTTTCCTTAATAAAGTATGGTGAAAATTTTTACACATGGTTAAGCCTTTGCATGCTTGTGGATATGATAAGGATAGTTTGGTGGATAGATAAGGATAGTTATGGATAGATAAACCTCCGTGCAAGCATAGTGGGACTGTATGGTCCACCATCACCAGCTGCCATACATATGGGACCTTGATTATCATAACAATTTAATCATTGATACACATTTCAAAATAAATAAAGCTCTTATTAATGCCCTATTCATTGTAGGACCACTCAACATACATGGCCAATCTCATCAGTGTTTATGCAACAGCTTCAAGGAGCATCCATTAATCATCTATCATCCTGTCTTGCCACTCCACTGCTCCAGCTGGGGAGTTGCACGAAATGTCTCAGGAGGTTGTGCTGCTTCTTCCCTTCACGTGAAGCTCTGTTGGGGCCTTGCACATCCTTAGTGTCTTATCAGGTTACATCCTTGCCTCCATTCACCAGGCTCCATGTCCCCATTCCCTTGTTGATGGTCCACAAGTCTGTCTTGCAACACTGGGTAGCGGGTGTGCATGAGATTGTGCAGGATGCAGCAAGCTTCCACGATGCTCTCCACAGTATGTGCCTCATGCTGCATGGTGGTGAGAAGTATCTGGAACCCTGTTGGCCAGGATGCCAAAGGCATTCTGCACCACCGCCTTGCCCTGGACAGCCTGTAGTTGAAGATCCTCTCTTCACGGGTGAGGGTTATTTTGAACTGTACAGCTTCATGAGGTAGGTTCTGAGGGAGAAGGCGTTCATCACCCACGATGAAGTAGGGCACATCTTGTGTGTCATTGGGATAGGGGGTCTGGATCTGGAAACCCATGATGAGTTGCGTTCCAGCCCATCTTGAGGTCACTGGCGTTGTATACCTGGCTATCTGAAGCTGACCCATTGCCTGAAGCATCGATGTACATTGAACTTGTAGTCAGCATCAACCATGGCAAAGAGGATGATGCTGAAGAAGCCCTTGTAGTTGAAATAAGTGGACCCTGAAGTTGGCTGGAGCTTTGCAGACCACGCTGCTTCCCATCTATGGCTCCAACGGTGTGGGGAAAGTTCCACCTTTGATATCACCCTTCTGTAAGTTTCCTCCAGCCTTGTTCAGTGGTGGGGCACTTGAGGAGCTCCTCCACGTATTTCTTCGATGATGGCCTGCACGCAACTTTTCTGGACCACTTTGCTGAATGGTGTTGTGTGGCACCCTCCACCATACTGCATGTTTCTGTATGTGGTTCCCAGAGGCCAGGTGGCGCAGAGTCAGTGGTCACCTTCAGTCCAGGGTCAGGTTGGCATGGAAGTTGTGCTCGCTTGGTCAGCCTGGGTCTCAGACACTTTACAAGTTCGTCAAACATGGCTGGTGGCATCCTCATGAGTGATGGAATGCCACGTGTGTCTTCATTCCTCAACTCCACCATCAACTGGTCATACAGTCCAAACTCCATTCTTCTCACGATCCATCTTGACCCACACAGCTCTTGGACGTCTCCTTCTTCTCCTTGTGTATAAAGGTGAAACACTTTGAACAAGGTTTGGTTCTGGTGATTAATGATTCCAGCTACCATATACGGACTGTGTCATGATCCATGGTGGAGACAATGGATGATGTGGAAGACCAAGACCAAGGGTGAAGAGGTCTGTACACCACGGCTGCTGGACTCATACTGAGATCCAGATGATTTTCTCCCCTTTTTATAGAAATATCGGTAGTCCGCCAGGTGGTCCTTCTACTACTCTCGACATAGTGCAGACATCCTAAATATGAGTTTCATCCCAGATACGTCTTGTCCATTTGAATCCCTTATATACCGAGAATGCATACGCTACATCCTTTCTATTTCCGTGCTACTACGCTGCGTGGACGTTCCGTGTACCTTTCGTTTCCTCCCTCTTTCTGTTTTCAAGCTGCAGCGGATGTGAATTGAGGGGATGTCCAGAGGATGCAGAGAGGATACAGCAGACGTTTAATGATGATAACGGACATAACGTTTGTTGCCCGTAATATGTTGTGGATGTACATCGTAGACGGCGGAAAGTTCATCCGTTCAAAAAGTTTTGTGCAGCTCAAAACTTCTTGCGCGATAAATCTCAGTGGATGGTATGCCTCAAGGGATGAGAGCGTGTGAAATACGTATGCAGTGAGTCACCAATGGATGCATAGCATTTTTCCAACGGATGGCAAAGCTTTTTTTAACATTTTTCATCCTCTTTGCATCCGTTGGTGCCGTGGGACAGGGGCTTTTTAAGTATGGAATAATATGCATATCAGCACCGTTAAATTCTCTGCTGTTTATGGGGGGGAAGGGCAGGGGGAGAAAAAACTTGCCTTTAGGGCGCGGCCTGCAGGTACTAGGCTAGAAATACTCCGATCTACTACCAATAGAACATCGCCGATAGAAACTTCACTGAAGGCAGTCAGCGCGGCTTCTTTGGCCAGTAGAAGTGGCCTCGGGCAAGCACCCACACGCACTCCCCTCGCCCCAAGCCATTTCTGTTGGCCGATGGAAGCTCCCAACGGCAGATCACCAGCCCACTTCTATCGGCTGATGGCAGCGGCTAGTGACTCTGCTTGGAGAGCTTCCATGCATGCTAGTTTGTCTTGATCTACCAGTGGGCAGGAGAGAAAGGCACGTGTATCTGTGTCTGATAAAAATTGGGTGAGATTGCGACAGAGGGAATGGGAACAAAGGCCTACCCAAAATGTGTCTTGTTTTGCTTTCTGCCCATTCTCTATCAATTCTCTCCGGGGCAGCTTTTGGCCGAAAATCGTCTCAGTCTCCCTCAGCTGAAGGAGAGGGAGGGTTTCAAAGTTTGTTTCCTAACCTCCCATTGAGAGGACTGAACTCATTGCTTTCTCAAAGTTACAACCCACTAAGTTTTTTCAAAAAGTTCTTCTGAACACTCTAGATGTCTGATGAACGTCCAGAAAGTCCTTGTGATTGGACTCAATTGGAAAAAAAACCCTGATCTTGTGCCAATCCTGGTTTTTACCAACTCCTTTCTCATTCAAATTATGCGAATAAGGGATTCTGAGGCTGGCGTTGGTTAAATTAGTTAATGAAGGGCACTCTTTCAGGCGCTCAGAGAGAGGGGGTGGGTGGGAGGCACACTGAAGTTCTCAGACCCCCCAACTTTAGCATGCCAACCCATGATCTGTGACAGGATTGCCTTGGATCATGTGCAGAGTGCCTTCGCATTCAACTTCGCCCTCACAACTCAAGGTTCATAACAAAAAATTAGGCCTTTTCCAAACCAGTCCCTACAAATGTTCAGCCTTCACCAGAGCAATAGAAAAGGAGTGGAAGAGAGGAGGATGTTTAGTTTCACCCCAGCCCTTCTTCAATCCAGTTCCTCCTGCCATCTGTGCCGTGGCGACCTTTCACACTCACCCCGCTTCCCCACTGCCATTCCACAAGGAATGCTCCCACATCTCCTTTCGGGAGCCTGCCCAATCTCCCTTCCAAAGCTACCAGGTCTGCTGCCTCCTCATTCCCTCCCCGGTGCCCCCCCCTGCTTCCCAAACCTCGCAGCAGCAGTAAGGGGGACAGCTATCCTGGGACTTTGGCAGGGTGCCCGAAAAGGTCTGCCTGGGGAGGGAGGTGGCGGTGGGAATCCCATAGATACTGAGACCTTCCCTCACAGAAGGGCTTGCTAACCTGGTGCAGGGATGAGGGCTAGCAAGGAGTGATGTGTGTGTGTGTGTGTGGTGTGTGTGTGTGTGTGTGTGTGTGTGTGTGTGAGAGAGAGAGAGAGAGAGAGAGAGAGAGAGAGAGAGACTCAGCTTGCTTCCCTTCTGCTAAGAAAAGTTTGCAGCTTCTCTCCCACACACATTCCCCTCCCCACAAAGCCATTTCCATCAGCCGATGGTAGCTCCCCAAAAGCATAGTCATGCTTCTACCGGCCAATGGCCGTGGCAAGGGAAGTGCCATGGGTGCTCGTCCAGAGGCCACTTCTACTGGCCAACAGAAGCGACTGGTGACTCTGCCTTCAGGGAACTTCCAGAAGCAGCCTCATAGAGAGGTGTGTGTGCATGGGGCGCTTTAGGTGGGGGTACATGTGGGGGAGGAAATTAAGTCACCCCCAAAAAGACGTCCTAGCCATTTTTTTCAGGGATCAAATAAAACCCAGCTTTATTTTGAGAAACACAGAAGTTATGTAGGCAGTGCCAGTGCACCTCACTAGGAGGAGCAAGGCTGTCTCCTTATAGGTAGCCTCACTGATCTCCATTGCACCTCTCACCTGGCCCTTCATGTCTTGGATCAGGCAGGGCTGGCAACTCATCAGTGCTGACTGGCTGTGATTGCATCTCCTCTTCAAAATGCGCAGCCAGCTGTTCAGCCAGTTTCTCTCTCTCAGATCCTACCAATGTTTACTGGGAGTGCTTCACCAATCACCCATCTACATTTTTCTTGTTTTGACTCTGCCACAGATCCTTTCATGTTCCCAATGCTCCCCATAGTTCTTCTTGGATGGCTTGTCTGAACCAGCAATTGAGGGAGAAATCACACTTGGTTACTTCTTGTCATGCCTTTGTTGGAGTCTGATTCTGAGGGGAGATTGAGCAGCTGACAAGGAGTGAGAGTATGGCTCCAGTGGCTTGTTCCATATTGTTGCTCATCCTGCAGAACTATGCATGACTTTGTCAAGCTTCAAAGCGCACTTATGCTGTTGCACCTATTATCATATCTCAACTTGCCAATGAAGGGGAGGGGAGAGGGAAATGTCCCAGACATGGGAAGAGCAAAGCATGGGAATCAAGGACACATCAGGAGATGGAGAAGAACCTCAGAAGTATTTTCTCATAACAATTCTATTGTATTTAATTGGACAATGTAACCTACATTAAGATTGGGAAGGAGAATTCTATACTTTAATTATACAGGATTGCACGGGAAATAGCCAGAGCTGGATTTGCCTTAATTGTGCAAAAATGATGGACTCAATAAAGCTTTGCCTAGAAAGATTGGACCGTCTCAATTGTGCTTGCTCAGCTGGGTTCTTCAGTCGGAACTTTTGACATACTTAATTGGAATATTACTGATCTCCTGGAAAAAAGACAGAGAACAGTGACACCATCATCAGCTTATCAACGAAGATGACAGATTTTTTTAAATGAGTCAAAAAGTGCTTATGGAAAGACAATAGCCTCAAGAAGCCTTTCAGAAAACAGAAAAAAAGCAGAAGGAACAAAGAGATAGAGTAATGTATACGCTGAAGCTTTAGAATAGGTTCCAGGACTTCAACTATATAACATAATTTTAGTTCCTGGCTTCTAAGTGTTATATTTCAACTGCTTCTGTCTAAAACCTATGCAAAATCTATCACAAACTATATCTATCACAAACTTTGATTTTCTGACCACAACCTGCAAGTTTCACATTTACAGAGACAAAGCAGGCATTTAAAAAAAAATTAAACAGTTAAGAGAAATAATAAAATATACTTCATGGCAAATATACAAAGACAGTCAAACCCACTCAAAATGTTTCAGAAATCAGATTTTCTAGATTTGCAGCTACCTTGCAAATTGCTTTCTTGAAGAAGCCCCCATAGTTCCCCCATTTTGTTATACTGTTCATGGTAATGACAATTATAGTATATCCTGGTGAAAATGCTCACCTTGCTCCTCTGAGTAAGCACCCATGTTCTCCTTGAATTTGTCAAGATGACCATCAAGAATATGGACTTTGAGGGACATTCTGCATCCCATTTTGGCATAATTCTTTATGAGAGCCTGAACCGGATGCTCATAGTTTTCAGCCTTTTGATTGCCTAGAACCATGAACCACTGCAACAAAATTTTTCCAAGCCAATTTCTCCATCCTCTTCAGTTTCTTGGAGAATTCGTCACACTCTTATGATCTTTATTTGTGTTCTGATGAAGATATCAGCTTTAACCTTTGCCTCTGACAACTGTGGAAAGAGATCTTAGAAGTATTTATTTTTTATTTTTATTTGGTTTGTAAATTGCTTACAAGTTAATAAGTATAAGTAAAAACATAATTATGAATACATGGATACATAAAAGAGAAATAAAAGAAACAATAGGACAAGGACAGTAGGTACATTGGTGAGCTTATGCACACCCCCTACAGACCTCTTAGGTGCCGAGTCCTTGTCTAGAGCTGTGACAAATTGTTTGATGAGGCCTAACTTGATGTGTAGTGGTAGCATCAGCTTTTTCCAAAATGTCCCACTTTATGTTATTCTTTTCTGGAGAGAATTTGTCCATTGTGGCAAGTCCCTTCTGTGACACTTAACGTCAGCTTTCCTAGTAATGACCCCATTTCAAAAGAGAACAAGACAAATTATCAAAGAACAGTTTTTAATTAGGAGACATCATCTTGGCATTGACTGGTGGAAAGCCAACTCTGAATTTTCCCAGGCTTTCCACCTCAATAAAATCGACAGTTTCACTTTTCCCCCAAACAATAAATCACATTGTCCAATCCAGGCACTGGCTGGTTACCTGGCAACTCCTTCCTCCACCTCTAGCCAGCCAGTAGTTGGAATGTCCTTGACCAAGGAATGAACTAGTTTTAGTTACACCCCCCCTCCCACTCCAAGCTTTGACAAGCCCGAAGCCACGTGGAAGAACCCCTATTAGAAAACTAAAGAAAAAGAAAGAAGAAGAAAAACCCACAGCCAGAACAGTTTTGGGGCTGACACTTAGTGTCCTGGCTGTCCTAGAGACAAAAGAAAACAAGGAAACTTCATGAAACCATTTTGGAGGCAACTCAGGAATGACACCATTTTGAAGTCTCCAATGTCATAGTCATCATACTTCAAGGCGCTCATATTCAACATCTTGACACTGGAGTAGTCCTCTTTGAGGTGCTCAAAGTGAGCCATAGGCAGAGACAATACTTGTTCCCGTTAATGAAGTAGCACAACTCTGAGGCTCCTGGATGAATTGTCTATGAATAGGCGCTATTCACTTGGGGCTACAGATGATTCCTAGAGCTTCAAATAAGCAGGCCACACTGTTGCAGAAGCACAGCCCAACTTGCTGACTGAAGAAGTTGGAAAAGCTTTGGTGATGCTTTCTCTACAACTTTTACACTTTCATCTAACAAATCCCACTCCTTGAGCCTAGGGGTCAGAAGCTCAGCAAGAGACTTGGTAAGACCAAGGTCTCTGATCAGAACATTGAGGTCTTACTGGTTGGGGAAGTATGGTTTTCTCTCCTCCGCATCTGTGAAATTGTAATCTGTATCTGCAATGTCTTCTTTGCTGTTTGACTTGCTTCTCCCTCCTGAAGATGGCTGATCCCTTTCCAGAGGAATGGAACGGGGAGCTTAGGGCAGTGTGGTACCAGGGCAATAGATGAAGGAATGTCTGGATACATGAGGCGAACTCTTGCCAGTTTCACATTTGGAAGAGTCCAAGATGCAGAAGTAGCAGTTGCCTGAATGGCCAATTGTTTTCTGCCAAATTCTTGGGATTACAAACTTCATGGCTCTCTTTTCTTCCCTGTACCAGCCTGTAAACATAGCAGAATTATATAAATTTCAAAAATGATATTTCATACATTACCTAATATTGTGCAAGATATAACCACAAGGTTCTCAATATATAGTGCAGTCTGTATTTTCCGTGAATTTCCGTGAATATAGTGAAAATTTTAATTGCAGCTATTTTAAACTGTAATAAATCACTGAAATTTCATCTAGCGAGCAACAATTGTTCACCTTACCTTCAAGAGTTTTCTTGCAATGTTCACATGTAAAATGAAGTGCCAGAGATTATCTTGATCTCCAACAGGCATGCCAAAGTATGCTTTGTAGGCCTCACACATTTTAACAGGTACTTTCATGGAGTACTTTTTTGCTCGTCTTGATAAATTGTCCACACACACGTAGAAAAATGCATCTGCTGGATGCAAGCAATCTTTTGATGCCACCTAAATCAAAAATTGCAATTCACTATTCTCTTACTTAGCAATTAGATAAAATGTTGGTTTAAGGCAACTGTACTTTTATGCTAGGGATACTACTGGATAGTCAAATTCATATCGTCACGGCAGCATCACATGACATATCAAGACTTTTTTCATCTTTGCTAAACTGGACATGGGCATGGCCAGCAGATGACACATCCAGCCGGTGGGCCATGAGTTTGACAGCCCTGGTTTAGACCACCCATCTCCCTCATGGATAATAGGTAGACTTTTTTACTAATAGGAAAATATCTGAAAAGGAGAAACTTTTCAATTTGTATTCCATTAATGCACTCCAATGAAACCAGAAATGAATGAGCTAGCTAATAGGCACTTGGCATCTCACTGGGATCTGGGGATTCTAGAATGTTGGGAGATGGCAAATGGAAAAGTTCTTATTATCTCAAAAATTTAAAATCTTTCTTCGTATAAGAAGAAACATTTGTAAAATGTTAGTACTAACAACTGTCCAGCAGATGGTAGCATTGGCATAAAGTTGTTCAAGAAAGTCAGCTACAGTAATCATTACTTCATATTTTGGTTCTAAATTTGATTTATCAATTTATCACTTCATCAAAAATAATGAATTGTTCCTCACATTTACTTTATTTGAAAAATAATGGCATATTTTTAGAGAAATTTATGCAATATTATAGCGTGTAGCATTTATACAATACTTAGCATATTTTGCTTTTTGTGTGTGCTTAAAATTTAGTTATCTGCTGGAAATTCATAGGCTTATTCAGCAATCCAAACATCACAATATGTTAAAGCTAAAAGTAACATTTTTGCATTTTACACATTAGAGCAGTATTTCCCAACTTGATTTGCTCCGTATATATTGGATTACAATGTGCCCATTTCAGCAGTATAGAACCTGGCTCTTAAATACTTGTTACTAGCTATGATGCCAAGATGATGAGTATGCATTGTGACATCATAACACAAGCCCTACCCATATGTTTATTGTGATATCAGATGTCAATACATACATGGCAGATTGTGTTTTAATTTAAACACATTTTGTCACACAAACACCCTTCACATATGTCATTTTCCTTCGCTAAAATAGTTAATATTTTACAAGACTTTATCACCTGCATGCCTAATCTGCTGATTTCTGGGACTGAAAATCTCGGTGTATCAGATCACATTAGGGAAGACTGTTTTAGAGCATTCAGTACCCTTCTCATCTATCTTATAACAGGGCTATAAATAACAGTGCTATAAATTGGCCAATACTGTTCTGTCCAAGTTGTTTGTGGGATAGTGGGGTAGTGAGGTTTAATAAGGT
The DNA here is from genome assembly GCA_004320025.1 of Laticauda laticaudata. Classification (NCBI taxonomy): domain Eukaryota; kingdom Metazoa; phylum Chordata; class Lepidosauria; order Squamata; family Elapidae; genus Laticauda; species Laticauda laticaudata. Next base: position 30,988 of record BHFT01007684.1, on the reverse strand, counting down.
CCAACAGACACAAAAAATTGCTGCAAATCTGCCCTTAAATGTACCCCTGACCATCAAGCTCCGTTGGTAAACAGCACAAACTATATAAGCTATAGGAAATTAACTGCTGGCAAGAGAATTAAAAATGGGAAATGTGGGAAAAAATATTATCATGCTCCTATTTTTGATATGACATCACAGAGTGCCCTATAGCAGATGTCCCAAACTCCCAGGCCATGGGCCACTACCAGGCTGTGACCTATTGGGAACTGGGCCCCTTAAGTAGCAGGCAGGTGTGCACACTTGTGCAGCTCAATTTATGCAAGTGGCATAGTGATACATGTGCACACACATGCACAGCTCAAGTTCTACAAGTCAAGCTATGTGTGCATGTGCATGTGCATGTGCATGCACGCTGGCCCACCGCTCATGCAAGTTAAGCTCTGGCTGCTCGGGCACGCCAGCTTGCCACTCCTTTGGCCTAGTTCCCCTCTTCCCTTCTGCCAGGCTACCAAGCCGCAAAGGTTGGGGACCTCTGCCCTATAGCATCTGATAAACGGAGTCTATGATGAGAAACCTGACTACATGAAACTTAGCTTTCATATCCAAAAGACTGTGGTATGCCCTGGACTGGGAAAAAGGAGTGACTCTCTCCAGTGAGGCTACTTTTCTCTTGGTTTATATGAGTAACATGCAAAGCCACTGTGGCATAGTGGTTAGAATGCAGTACTGCAGGCTACTTCTGCTGAACACTGGCTGCCAGCATTTTGGCAGTTCTTGTTTCACCAGCTCATGGTTGATTCAGCCTTCCGTAAATGAGTAATAATTAAATGACAGTAAATGAGTAATAATTAAATGAGGTAAGTGAGGATTTTTCCAGGTAAATGAGAATTTGAAGTAAGGGGCAAGTCAATTCTCTGCCCTCTTGTACAGCAATGGAAGCACCTTCTTTTTATCCTTGATTTCGACCAGGAACTGTTATAAAGCTTCCCAAAAAAGCTTGTCTCCTCACACAGGGGTTGATGCTAGCTTCCACTTCCATTAGTCTGCCAATTACACAACCAACACACACGTCTGGTTGCCACAGAAAAAGCGATAGCTTTGGTGGCAAACCTGGCCCCATGAAGAGTGGCGTCTGTTGTGAATTCAGTTGCCGCTACAATGTTATAGAGATCCTGATGGGTACAGATGTCTGCTGCAGGAATTCTCTCTCATAGTTGCTTCAACCATTTTAGTGACATTCTGGTGAAGAATGAGGCTGCTACAGATGCCTTGACCACCCAGGCAGCCACTTGGTGCAATCTCTGGAGAGAATGTTCAATCCACTTTCCCTCAGCCTTAAGGACATCTTCCTTATACAATACTGAGGAGGTGGATGCCAAAGCTGCAACAGGTGCATCCACCATGGGCACTTGAAGGCTCTTGGAGAGCTCTGGACCAACGTTGAAAAACCTGCAGTCCAAAAACAAGGGATTGGGCCCTGTAGCAGGAGACTCCAGCTGCTTCTGAACAACCTTCAGAAAAAGCCTAGGAGATGGCATCACCTCCTTCCTCACTGTAGGTTCATCAAAGAGAACATCAGACTCCTTGGGAGGCTGAGCAATGGCCTCCTTGTCATCCACATCCTTCATATTGGCCATGTTCCTGGCTTTGAATAGTAAAGGGGTAGATAATGTATGCTTGAAACAACCTGTGAACACTGGGATCTCAGAGAAAACGTTCTCATTCTCAGACATATCAGACTCTATCTTGTCTGGTTCGCCAATCAAGGAATGCACAGCAGCCAGAGATGGAGCATAGGCCGATGCAGGAGACACACATTCCTTTCTGACAGTAGAGCCTCTTGATCCCAGGAAGGTCTCACCGAAGCCTCAGATGCCACTGAAGAATGCCGGGCAAACCTATGGATACCTTCAGAGATACCTTTCCTAATAGCCCTATCAATCAGGAGATTAACCAGGACATCTGGTTCAGGAGACTCAGCAGGTTTAAGACCAGCGGGCATAAAAGTGGCCTCCACTCTAGGCCTATTGCATTCTCGCTCTTGCCAAGGAACTGCTCTGAATCCTCCATGAGGATCACCATAATGACTTCCTTCAGCCAACGGATGAGGAGAGGTCTCGCTTCCAACTGCATCAGGTGACCAAGTTTGGGCTATGGTTCTGGAGGAAGGTCCTAATCCTGCATGTCAATTTCACTGTGATGCGAAGCAGAAGTAGTTTTTTTTTTTTCTGGAGATCTTGTCCTAGAGGCCTTTTGCACCTTGGCAATATGCTTCTCTATGGCCTTCTGGAACCTGGAAGCATCCTTCTCCTCCGCCCTAGAGGTCTTCTTAACTGGCTGCTTTCCCTGTTTGCTACTTGAAGCAGATGGAGCTGCCCTGTGGGATCTTGCTGCTCTGGAGGCCCTGCTACCTCTAGGGGCATCCGCCATCTTGACTGCAGAAGGCCCTTTGGACTAATAGTCCTGTGCAAGGAGAACACACAAAGGGTTTTTCAGTTATAAAAACCAGGGGATATCTTCTCTTTCTATTCCCAACCTCCAATAACACTCTTCTTCAGCCTTATGCAACTTCAATAGGTAGTTTTAACACCTCCTACTAGGACTCATATCCATTGGGACCTAATAGGACTATTCAATATAGACCAGGCTTGGCCTGAACCCTGGGGACCCTGGTATACTTCGGAGATAGGGACAGGTCCCCCACTGGAATGAAATAAATAGCGCCTACCCTTCGTTGTCTCCAGGCCCAGCAATTACGATAGGCCAATGGCCTAGTGCTGGCCAGATACTGGAGGAGCAGGCCTAGCCTCTTCAAAATGGCCACTTCAGACTGTTGCACAGCTTCACACTGTTGCGCAGCTCCGATAAACAGCTGAGAGTCAGAGCCACCTTTTTTCAAGGTTTTTTTTCCTGATTTTTTGAGTTTAAAGGAAATTTCACAAGAGGCTGCCTTTTGAATTTAAAGGCAGGAGGGGCAGTGAATTACATCCATCCAGGGTGAGGACTGAGTCGAAAGGTGGGAGGAGCCACCCAGATTGGGTGGAGCTAGGCTAATCAGCCTTTTTGACAGCCACAGTCCAAGCAACTAGGACAAGAGCAACCCACTCACTCCTAACTTGTCACAGCTTTATAAGGGAGAATGGGGCAAAACTCACTTAATAAAATTCTCACTTAGCAACATAAATTCTGGGCTCAATTGTGGTTGTAAGTCGAGGACTACCTGTACAAGAATATATACATTAACCTAAAATAACCTGCTAAGCCAATGGTGAAGCTCTCATCTGAAAAAAAAAAAAAAAACAACAGCNCTAAAAAAAAAAAAAAAAGCAACAGCTACATGGAATTGGCAATGATAGTGACTTTTATTGCCCTATGAAAAATACCTACTCCAGGAGCCTTTGCGTCAGGAACTTCGGAGAGCCTCTTTAGCTAAAAGCAACAAGATATAAACTGATAATTGCCCCATGCTATTTCCAACTGTTCTGGGTGTACCATATAAACTGAGCACTCAAAGATTATTGGCATAACAGGGAGGAAATTATTTAAAAATTATCAAAAATTTCTAGGAAACCCAAACATGTCAATCCTTATTAGATGAAGATAGTTTTGAATATTGTAGAATAATATCAAAAAGTTAGTGAAATAATAGTTTCTTCTTCCACAACCTTTCTTGTTTTATATATCTAACATTCCTAAAGGCAAAACTTCCAATTTATCAAATCGTATGTATACTAGGTCTACAGTTTCCATCTATTTAAAAATTAGTGATGTATTGCTCATATAGCATTAATCAAGTAATGAAATTAATATTAGACGATCAACATGTGAACATGTGTGGGTTTTCTGAAATCAGTACTATTTAAACTGACTTTTTAAACTATTAATGTATCAGTCAGACTCAGTTCACTCCTCATTATCACTGTTTTGTTTCCTCAGACTCTGACTGATAAACTAAGGAAAGAAATTTAAAAAGCTTTTCTGCAATCTCATCATCATCCTTCAGTAATACATTCATATATTTGTCATAAAAATGATTAATACACTGCTGCTTCTGGTCTTTGGATAAATATTTTTATTAAGTAATTTAAGTTTAAGCATCTTTTGTTGTTCTAAACTTTATAGTTTGCCTTTTATACCTTTTTCTAGTCTGCACATTAATTACCTGGCCATCCTACTGGATATAGGGTACATTCCTTCAATCTAATATACATTTTATATAAGCATTTTCATTTTAAATGTTTAAAAATATTCTGCAGAAATTTAGGTATCTTGTTAATTCCTTTAAATATCATTTTAACATCCAATCTTTAAAATCTTATTTTCTCTAAATTTAATTTGACTGCACTAAACTCAGGTGAGATGGACTCGGGTGATCGTCTTCAGGGCTGTGCTGAGGAGTATGTTCAACACCTAATGGACAAAATCACTCGGATTTGTCCCCAGTTAGATCCCATGCATGGGAAAAGTCCATTTGAGATGCTTGGAAAGAAGTCATGCCCAGTTATCAGGGAACAGTTTGACCCTGTTGGACCTGAGGAAATGGACAGGGTCCTCAACAATCTCAGTGCTACCACCTGTAAGTTAGATCCTTGTTCCTCCTGAATGGTGAGACAAGGATCTCCAGGACTTCCACAAGTCATTAACAGGTGGGCTCAGGCAGTGATTAACTCGTCACTGCAGGAGATGATATTTCCAGGGTCTTTTAAAGAGGGCCTGGTTCACTTCCTCCTTGAAAAGCCATCACTTTATCCCATCTGCTTGGACAATTTTGTCTTGTTTGCAATCTCCCTTTCCTAGGGAAGAAGGTGGAAAAGGTGGTTGTCTGGCACCTTCAGAGAATCATAGTTGAAAAGATTATCTGAACACATTTCAGTCAGGATTCAGGCCGGTTATGGGATGAGAATGGCACTGATTCTGCTGTTGATGATCTTTGGTGAGAGTGGGATAGCGCAATCATCCTCGCTTTCCTTGGCCACACAGCTTTCAATACCATCGGCCGTGGAATGTCACGGCCCCCTTTGGGGCCCCTATAGGGGCTGGGTGGCATTGTTTTACATTGGTCTGGCTCCTTTCTCCAAGGAAGATCCAAATAGATCTTAACAGAAAATAAGAGATCTAGCCCATGGCCACTATTTTGTAGCATACTACAGAACTCGGTATTCTCTCCACTCTTTGTTTACATTTACATGAAGATACTGGGTGAGATCATCCATCAATGTGGGTTGAGATATCAGCAGTTCACGGATGATACTCACTTCTGTACTTTCACTTGTATTGACCCAAGTGATGCTTAGCTGCCCTCTTGCGATACCTGGAGGTTGTAGGGACATAGATGGGAGACAACAAGCTTTGACTGAACCCTGGCAAGACAAAATGGCTTTGGGTTTATGAAGTCCCTAGATTTGGAATTTTGACATCTTTAATTCTAGATGGGTGGCATTAACCCCAAATAGATTCAGTATGCAATTTGGGGGTTCTCCGGGACTCATAAGGTAAAGGCAAAAGTTCCCCTCGCACATACATGCTAGTCATTTCCAGCTCTAGGGGGCAGTGCTCCTCTCCATTACAAAGCCAAAGAGCCAGCGCTGTCCAAAGATGTTTCCATGGTCATGTGGCTGGCATGACTAAATGCCGAAGGTGCACAAAATGCTGTTAATTTCCCACCAAAGTGGTCTCTATTTTTATACTTGCATTTATACATGCTTTTGAACTGCTGGGTTGGAAGGAGCTGCGACAAGTAATGGGAGCTCACTCCGTTACGCAGTGCTAGGGATTTGAACCACCAAACTGCCAACCTTTCTGATCAACAAGCTCAGCGTCTTAGCCACTGAGCTACCATGTCCTTTCAGTTGACATTTTCTCAACATCTCTAATTTTAAAATATAAAAATTAAATTTAGAATTATAAATATAATATAATCATCTTTTTAAAAAATTGAAAGTTAAGTGGCATTATTCTCAAGCTCAGTGCATATAGTCAAGGCTATGGTTTTCCTAGCAACGTATGGTTGTGGAAGGTGGACAAAGAGTAGGTGGCAGTCATGGTTAAGAGAGCCTTTGCACAACTTCGGGTGCACCAGTTGTGATCAAGAGTTGCTGCACTCAGTAATTCAAGCCCTAGACATCTTGCTTTTGGACTATTGCAACATGCTCTACATGGGGCTGCCCTTGAAGAGCATTTGGAAGTTCCAACTGATTCAGAGTGCAGCAGTACAGGCAGCGTTTGGGACTCAAGGGTGGCTCACATAACACCACAGCTCCTCCAGGTGCCAGCTTGTTTCTGGGTGAAACTCATGGTATTGGTAAGCACCTTTAAAACTTTCATGGCATGGGTCCAGGCTACTTGAGGGGCAAACTTGGATCAGCCCATTCAGACAATGCATGCTGAAGATTCCATTGGCCAGGATATTTTAGCTGGCAGGGTTCAAGAAAAGAGCCTGGCTCTGCCAATTGGCTTGGGGCTCCAAAGGAGGGGCTTCACATTGGAGATAGTTGATATATTAATGGCAGATCCCACCTCTGTTCATCCTACTCGCTCCCTCCCCATCTTTTAATTAGGCTTATGTATTGTATTTTTGTAGTATTTTATATGGTAGTTTTATCTTTTAATGCTGCAAGCTGCCCAGGGTTACAGCACCTTGTGGTAAGATGGGCAACCAATACATTTAATTTTTGTAAATATATAAATGAACAAAATAAGTTAACATAGGGTATACTGGTGGATATTTGTAAACAATGGACCCAGAAGTTAATTTTAAAAATATCTAACACTATACACAGATTGTATTTAAAAATTATATGGAAAAAGAGCAAGCTTTACCAGATAGGACCGAGTCTGAATTTGAAAGTTACTGTAAAAGTGATGAGCTATGGCCGTGATGGTGAACCTATGATACATATGCCACAGGTGGCATGTAGAGCCCTCTCTGTGTGCACAACCGCCGTTGCCCCAGCTCAGCTCCACCACGCATGCGAATATGCCTCCCACCAGCCAGCTTGTCTTTGGGCCTCTGCCGCGCATGCACGGGATGCATAGGCAGGAGGAGTGCATACGCGGGATGTGTGCATATGTTGTACGCACACACTTTCAGCGCTTGGTACCAAAGAGGTTCACCATCACTGGGCTATGGGAATTATGTGGTAGGAAATGCTACAAATGAATCTGGATATCTTACCAATCCCAAAGAGTTACCTAGGTAATTTTCTTATATCAGATTTGTTCATGTTGTGAAGAATTATGTGAGAAGGAACAAGGAAAAAATGATAAGGATTTTCCAGGAATTTACAGAATTTTGATGGAATTGAGGATCAAGATTGTTAAAAGAAAGAAATATAAAGTTGGTTAATTTGATCAGTTAGTTAATTTGATTAATGGGCTTTTTCCTGACCAGGATTGAACAATGTGCCTTTAAATATTGTTTTATGGATAGATGAAATATGGGAAGATGAGATCATTTGTTGTATTTTAAGATGTATTTTAAGGGAAAACAATGTTACTGAGATTCCTTATTCTTGTAATACAAGGGAAAGTTGTTTCTATTTTTTTTCTGAACTTTGTTTTTTCTTCTTATAATTTTATTTTTCTTAAGTTGTATTTGTTCTTTTTAACTGTAATGTTTAATACAATTACTATAAAAAGTGAATATTTTTTAAACAAATTTTATTAGTTTTTAAAGACAATACACAAACAAACATAAAACCTAATAACATAAAATCTCTTTTCTAAAAACTGCTTATAAATTTTAGCAAAACAAACAAAACATCTTATTTTGAGTACAACATAGTTCCAGATTATCACATATGCTATCTTATTTATTCTTTTTCCAACTTCTCACTATTTCTCCCTTTATTCAATTAGATTTCTTTTACCTAAATTTCTATGTCTTTTTATTCATTGTACTTATACTTTTTCATCCCTGTCTTGCTTAACAATTCATTATTCTCTTCTAACGTTCTTCCAACATTTATTAATTCTCATAAGCTAACTTAACAACAAAACAAAAACATAACCATAAAACTTCTTTTTGGAAAGCGCTTAATCCGGGTTAGCATCTTTTTATACAGACATAAATCAAATTCATGCTCACTTTATAATACTATTTCATATCTCATTTATCATTCTACATTTTCTATGTGTTTTCTCCCCTCTTTTCACTCTCTTAATTCTATTTTTATTTATTTCATCTCAACTTAAATCATTTACTTGTATCTTTTGTCGGTTTCTTTTTCAAATTACTATTTTTCTTTTTTCTTTACTGCTAAATTTCTCTGTAATCACTGGTTTGAAGTATGACGACTTTTTATCTTTCCCCTAGATTTAACACTTAAAATAATTATAATTTCCATGCTGATTCTGTTTGGTGCATTCTACATAGTACATTTTAAAATAATAAAAGAAAGAAAAAAAATAGTTCCATAACTAATTAAACTCTATTAGACATTTTTAACTCATATAATATTCCAATTTTCTAACTCCATTTCAAAACAACAAATATCTACAATACAATCCTGTGCACTTTTGCAGAATCTCTTCTTTAATTACATTTTTACCCTTTGTCTCTAAAAAAAACGCTTCTGTTTTTTTAACATCTTGTTTTCAGTCTTTTATAACTTCTCTTCCCCTTTTTCCCTTCCTTTTTATCCAGTCTAGTCTTTTTGCCCCCCCCCCATCTCTCAATCTCCACCCTCTTGGTCTCCCCTCTGTGTTGTATTTCCCTCTTTTTCTGTTGCTCATGACAGGTATCGATTTTTTACCTTATTTTTCCCTTTCTTGGTTGTTTTTTTAAAATCTTGATTCTCCATTTTCTTTCCCTTTCCCTTTTCTTCCTCAACTAAAATTATTTGTCCATTAAAGATGGCCTTCTTCTTCTATCCCCAACTTTCTTTGTTGTTGTAATTCCTGGTAGGGTAGAAATCGCCATTTCTAAAAAGTAAAAAACAGATCCAGAAGAGCCCTTGCCTTCTTGTTCTCTTTCTTTAACTTTTATATTCTATTTTTCAATTCTTCAAACAGATAATGCTATTGTAAGATTATTTTTTTAAACAACCCAAATGTTTTTAGTCTTTCAAAAAAATAGTTTCCAAGAGTCCCAGAGTCAGAAAGCAATCCAAATCAGCACAAACTCTTTCATTTTGCACTTTCTTCTTTTTGTACTATCTTTTCCTGGGTGAAATTTAATTTACACAATTCCAAAGTAATTTTTTAAAAAGTCTTATTGCCATTATCTCTGATCTTAAAAGTTCCAAGCCATCTCCTCCAACAAATTCTTAATTTGTAAATTAAATTAAGAACTTAGGTGAATTCTTTACCTCTCCCTTCGCACCCTTATAGCAAAAAAAAATTTTGATTCTTAGTTCAATGTTCAGAAATCTAATATCCCCTTAGCTTTAATTCCTTCTATGCCAAAAGCAGGTTTTTTCCGATTTCCATCTGCTATTCTCTGTAGGGAAGGAGAGGGAGGAGGAAAAAAACTTTTCCTTTGACTTTTCTCTGCCGCTTTTAACAATCTTGTTAGGAAACAATGTATCCTTTGAAAAGTTGAACCTCCAGAATAAAGATGTGACTTATTGTCCCGGTTCAGCCAAAAACTTTCACTTCTTCAAACTTCCTCCTGCACAATCTTTATCCGGCTGAAAGCTTCTTTGTGGCGGCCATTACTGACCGCCGCTCCACCACCTGGGAAGAAGGGAGTTAAAAACCGGCTGAGGCGGGGGATTGTGATTCCCCCAAAGCCCTGCCTGGATCTCCCCTATCTGTTGGTTACCTCTGACGGGGTAACCATAGCCTCCAAATCCAGCTGGATCGGGGGCACCTCGGCAGCGAGCGCAGCAGGAACCGCGCACGATTGCGGATTCCTGCCGCCACCAAAGCTTTGCAACCGCGAGAGTTCAAAAAATATTTTAAAATAGTACTATGTAGGTTTTGTTTGCATTTTACATTACCATACATAATACATTCCTTCTGTATTACATTTCGAGCAAATATTTCTTGTTATATCATTTCCCTAATTTTTGTGATTACTGACAGAATTATATACTATCTGATAAACATCATGTACTTTTTTCCCTTTAACTTTGGATAATGAGCTTTGGATAAGCTTTGGATTTTTTTTTCATAATGACTCCTGTTTTAATGTCATTGTTTCTCTGAAGTTTTGCGTTTACTTTATCAAGCCATTTTTACTTGTTCCATTTCTGTGTCATATTTTATTAACTGTGTGTGTATGTGTGTGTGTTGTATGTGTATGTGCATTTGTTGATGGACTTAATTCTAGATAAATGTTTCAAATTCTGTCATTTGTCATAAAGACCTTTTTTCTTAAGATTTTTGCTCTCCAACAATTTGTATGTCTGTATGTATATTTCTCTGTGTGTACTGATCTTGGCAAATTTCAGTTTTTGCTAGATAATTCTTGTTTGGGTCTATTTCAGGAATTTAAATGCAACATATCCAACAGTGGTGAGATTCAACCGGTTCGCACTGGTTCACTAGAACCGGTATCTAATTTTTTGCTCAGTTCTGAGAACTAGTTAGACATCTGGTTTTCATTCAATTTCCTTCCAGGCAGGGGGGAACCCTCCCCAAAAGTTCAAAAAAGGAGTGATGGAAACCTTCAATCACTTCACTCAGGCAAAAACTGTCTCAGGTGACAGGGTGGGACATGCACATAAGGTGGCAGCCCAGGGCCAAAATGCCAGCAGAGTGCCAGAGAGTCAGGAAGAGTGTTGAAGCAAGCAGGCATCTTGCCTGCAGCACCCATGCCGGCTGCCCCTTCCTGACCAGAGCTGGAATGCTGTCACACTTAAGAACCAGTCTTCCCTCCAGTGGGCCTGGGCAACTGCTGGAGAGGAATGGGCACGTTTCAGCACCTGGCATTCAGATGCCCTCACTTCTTCCAAGCATTTCTTTGCCTACCTGATTTCAAGGTCCATTGCGTTTCTCCATCACATTTCTTGCTATCATGTACAGGGAAAGTAGTGTTTGTGGGACTAAAAAAATATTTCCAATCAATTCCAACTTCTCACCAAAAAAAGTCTCACAAAGTTGGAATTGATTTAACTTTTTTTTAGTCCCACAAACTTGTTTTCCTGCACACATCATCGAGAAATGCAATGGAGAAATGCAGTGGACCTGGAAATCAGGAAGGCAAAGAAATGCTTGGGGCAAGCGCCGCAGCGCTTGTGCTGCACTACAATGGAGAAATGTGCATGGAGTGGCCAGCATGAGGGAAGGCCATTTTCCCTCTTTCTTCTCCCTGCTCCTCCTCCTTCCCTCGCCCACAAAGACCCAACACCAGCGGAGGAGCTCCTGGTTCAGTCAAGGTGGTGAGTGACCCTTCCCAGCTTCTCTTCTTCTCTCTCTTTCCCTGAGAAGGGAAAAAGAATGGATATGCTGCACTGGAGAGGCTGCAGTGGGCAAAGAGCAGCAGGAGCTCAGAGGGAACGGCCTGGCAGAGAACCCGCTGAGGTGGGAGTATTTTTGATCCTGCCTCCCTCTGTCCATTCCCCACCGCTCTTTTCCTTGCTTTCCTGTCCCTCCACTTCCTCCTGTTTGGATGGATTAACTCCCTCCTCTCGCCTCCTGTTAACTTTTCCTTCCTATCTTGCTTCCCTCACTTTTTATATATATATAATTTTATTTATAGTTTTTTCTTTACCATCCATAAGTGTTTAGTGAACAGCGTATTGTCTGGGTCACTATGCTTTATACACAATACTAATGATAATACTATTTAAATATACATAATCAAAATCTTTCAACTTCTAACAATTGTGTATACCTTGTAGTTATAATACTGTGTATTCTATTATATATCACTACACATAATACTATTTCCCAATTTCTACTTTCTACCTTTTTATTTTTTTGGTAAAGTTTTTTATTTTATATTTACCTCTTTTTTTCTAACTCTTAATAAAGTAGCCACCATATTAAGAAGTATTCTATAGCTATCCATCATCTCTTTCCCTTCTTAGAACTCTTATTGACTTTTTGATAAATCTTTCATGTTTCTCTTTTGGGATCTTGTATCTCATTACATCACGCTTATTTAAGTTGTCTCAACACCTATCTCTTGTTATTGGAACTCTAGAGCACCCATCTGTAATTCTTTCATCACTTTCATGAGATCTTACTCTTTATTCTCTTCTATATTTTGAGCTCTTAAAGAATAATCTATCTGTTCCATTTTAAGATTTATTACTATCTCTTCCACATCTTTATCATTTTTGTATCATTTTTAATTTATCTCCTTTATTCTTTCCTCAGCTCCTTCTGATTTCTCTGGTGTTTTCTGAATTTTTCATTCATCTTTTATTATCAATTGCTGGGGGTTTTCTAGGGTTATACAATTTCTTCCAGTAATCAGACATTGTTATCTGCAAATTAAGTCAGTTTTCACACTACTACAACTTCCAGTCCGGGTCTTCTATATTTTAAAGCTTCACAGTTTTCCATTAAAAGTTTGTTTCCGCTCCAGTTCATAATCTTCTTGTCCCAGTTGTCACAGCTTTGGTCTTGCCAAAATGGCCATCATCTCTGCTGCTGATCGGGAGGGTTTCTTTGGATCAAACGAGAAGATTGCTGTTTCCTCACGATCTATAAAGTGTCCCTCCTTTTTTCACCACCCCTCTCGTGTGACTTTGAACCTGTAGGGTCTCCTGTAGGGTCTCCTGGTAAGCAGGTATTAGCTTTGTTTCACAGAGCTCCACGGAGCTCTGCTATCCTACATCCGTCCTGCTGCAATGCCAACTGATGATTCCCTTCCCCATTTTTAAAAGAAACTCCAATAATCAGGCCTCCCCTAATGAAGCACATTACTTTTTTTTTCTTTTAGTCACTACCTTCCCTTTCTCACCTGCCCCTTCCTTATATTTCAGTCTCTCTCATGGTTGCCATTTTAGTTTTGGTTTTCCTCCCCTTTTTATTCCTCCTTCACATGGTAGTGCATCATCTTAGTATCTTTTTCCTTTGTGTTAAAAGGACACAATTGATCCACTTTGACAGTGGGGGGGGGGGAATAATTTAACAACCAGTTNTTGCTACAATAATTGTTTTTGTCAGCTGGTGCTCCATTCAAAATTCAAGAAAGAAATACTTAAAGATTCTTTTAATTAGATAAAAGATATCTTTTACTGGAAATCAAGCGGTAGCAACAAAAGAATTCTGAATCTGAGAAAATGGGCGCGTAAAATACATATACAAAGTAATGGCAACGTTCCCACCCCCAATAGTTCAATTGGCTCATCCAATTAAAAGTTGTGTATATCATCATGTGGGCATCTCCAGGCGGTGATGAGGCTTCTGTCCGTTGACCTTGACATAGTTTAATAAAGGGTTGCAGCTGCGCATAGCATAGGATAGAAACCTAAGCAAGAATGTATCCTCCCCCAGCTTATACAATGCTGGTTTGTAACACCTCCAGCTCACTTCCCATAACCATTCCTCCCCTCCTCCCCCATCACTTATGACAGCCGAAAGATGCAAAGCAAAGGGAGAAAAATCTTGAAGACTGACAGCTTTTTAAAATAAAAGACATTTGATAATGAAACAAGTTTGTTGGACTTATTTTTATAAAATTCCATGTTTTATTAAACTTTATCTCTAATTTTATTTCAAATTTTAATCTTCTTTAAAATCCATTAACAAGACCAGCTTCTTCCAATATTATCGCTATTGCCATTCAGATTTTATCCACTCTGTTTTCTACCACAAATAACTTGCAACATAATATAATTTAAAATTCAGAAAAGCAATGAGATTTCTTTTTTAATTCCAAATAAATTTAAATTTATTTAAATAAATTTAAATAAATTTAAATTTATTTAAATAAATTTATTTAATTTTATTTATAAATTAAATTTTCTTTGCTAATTTTGCAAGGTATTTTTCTGGGATTGCAATTGGTACCATTTGAAGTAAATAATAATTTCAGATAATATATTTATTTTAATGTTCACTATTAATCCTCACCAGTTTTGGATTTGTCTCCCTTTCAAGCTCTTTTTAAACTTTTCTCCCCACAAACTGATATAATTATGAAATGTGAGGTTCAGTTCCAAACATTTCACTAAATCTTTTGTTGTCTAGCAACCTGATTTTTTTTTTACTCAAAGCTGTCTTCTTCTTTTTGAGATAAATATCTCATTATTTACTTTTTATATGTTAGCTTTGTCTCTTAAAAATTCAAGCTATAATTGTTTTTAATCAGCTGTCCTACTGCACTTTGTGGTTGTATAACAGTGCTACAATATCCACATAACTTTTTAATTGATATTTCTCTGCTTGAATTTTGATGTGTGATATTTCTCTTTTCAAAACTTATTAGCTTATGCTTCTAAAGCAATCACAAATAGTTATGAGGCATTAAATTTTTGTCTGGTAATTTTATTGAACTCTTTCCAGAAATTATCCCATTTTCCATAATGCCATTAATATATGCTTTTCACCCAAGCTTCTGAATTCTTCACCAGGATTTATTTATTCAATAGTGCAAATAGAAATGGCCATTACAAATTATCAAAGGCTTTTTATCTAAAAAATAATTCATCTAAAAAATAAATTCCTTTTATTACAGTAATGTAGTCTGTTTTGTATTTATTATAATTGTGTTATTGTTTATACTCCTCTTAGGAATATAACCTGTTTAATCTATATGCATTATATTTGGGTACATATTTCTTTCAATGTTTAACTAGCATTGTAATATAAACATTTTCAATAAAGGAAAGGGTATTACTACGGTTTTCTTTTCTGCATCATTTCCTTCTGTATGTACACAGCTCATAAAAATAAAAGGAACACAAAAATAAGACATCCTAGATCTGAATGAATGAAATATTCTTATTAAATACTTTGTTTCATTTAATAGTTGAATGTGCTGACAACAAAATCACAAAACAATTATCAAATGGAAATGAAATTTTAGCATGGAGGTCTGGATGTGGAGTTACACTCAAAAATTAAAGTGGAAAAAAAAACCACTACAGGCTGATCCAACTTTGATGTAATGTCTTCAAACAGGTAAAAATGAGGCTCAGTCGTGTGTGTGGCCTCCACATGCATGTATGCCATGCCCTACAATGCGTGGGCATGCTCTTGATCGGAGCGTAGCAGATGGGTCCTCCTGAGAGATCTCTCCCACACTGGAACTAAAGCATCCCCCAACTCCTGGACAGTCTGTGGTGCAACGTGGCATTGGTGGATGGAGCGAGACATGATGTCCCAGATGTGCTCAATTGGATTCAGGTCTGGGGAATGGGCGGGCCAGTCCATAGCATCAATGCCTTTGTCTTGCAGGAACTGCTGATCAACCTCCAGCCACATGAGGTCTAGGATTGTCGTGCATGGGAGAAACCCAGGGTCAACCGCATCACAGTATGGTCTCACAAAGGGGACTGGGGATCTATCTCAGTACCTGAATGCGCAGTCAGGCTACCTCTGGCGAGCACGTGAGAGCTGTGCGGCTTCCTAAAGAAATCGCACTCCACACATTCCTGACCCACTGCCAAACCGGTCATGGAGGAGGATGTTGCAGGCTAGCAGAACATTCTCCACAGCGTCTCCAGACCTTGTCACATCTGTCTCATGTTCTCCAGTGTGAATCTGCTTTCATCTGTGAAGAGCACAGGGCGCCAGTGGTGAATTTGCCAATCTTGGTGTTCTCTGGCAAATGCCAAACATCCTGCATGGTGTTTGGGCTGAAAGCCACAATCCCCACCTTTGGATTTGGGCGCCCTCATACCGACTCTATGGAGTCTGTTTCTGGACGCTTTGCAGCGCCACATTGCACATTGATAGGGCCTGCTGGAGGTCATTTGCAGGGCTCTGGCAGTGCTCCACCTGTCCTCCTTGACAAAGGGCAGTTAGGTAGCGGTACTGATGGTGGGTTGCCGCTCCTTGTCCTCTCCATGTCTCCTGATGTACTGGCCTGTCTCCTGGTAGCGCCTCATGCTTCTGGAAACTACACCGACAGACACAGCAAACTTTCTTGCACAGCTGGCATTGAAGTGCCATCCTGGGAAGTTGCACTACCTGAGCCACTTCTGTGGGTTGTAGACTCCATCCCATGCTACACTAGAGTGAAAGCACCGCCAGCATTCAAAAGTGACCAAACCATCAGCCAGAAAGCATAGAAACTGAGAAGTGGTCTATGGTCACCACTTGCAGAACCACTCCTTTTTGGGGGATGTCTTGCTAACTGCCTCTGCTTTTCACCTGTTGTCTATCCCATTTGCACAACAGCATGTGAAATTGATTGTCAATTAGTGTTGCTACAGAAGTGGACAGTTTGATTTCACAGTAATGTGACTGACTTGGAGTTACATTGTGTTGTTTAAATGTTCCTTTTATTTTTTTTGAGCAGTGTATTAAAGTGATACATGTTTCTTCCCATATTTGTAGTACTGCCTCTATAAATTTCATTTGTTGTTTTTTTCACTCATTTTAACAATTCTTCCTCCAGCTCTTTATAATACATGACTTTCATTGTTATTATTCTTTGTTTCCTTTTGTGAGTTTCCCAAGTAGATCCAGGTGCAAGTGGCAACAAAGCTGATTGGTACAAGTATGTAAATATTGCAACTCATCTAGGGTTATAGTTTATTCAAGTGAGCAACCCTGCATGTGTTTATTTTTAAGTCAAAAACCTGTGCAGCCTTTTGTTTTTACCTGATGGCTTAGCTTTATTCCCAACTGGGTTTTTAAATTTGATATAATTCTTTTTTCTTCATGTATCCACAAGCTTTGCATACACTTATGACATATTAATTCATAATTCATATCAGTCTATCTGCACATTTTGTGATACATGTTTTTAAAATAAGTAGCTGTGTTTGTGATTCTCCATAGAAATAATCAAATTTTCTTTGAGGAAAAATGTATAGTAGCTTGATCAGCAAACATCAAAATAGTTAACTGACAAAAATGAGACAAAAGGCCACCATAAGCAGAGAAATAGAGGCATGAACATTCAGCAAAAATTTCCATTTTCTATATCAGAGTCCACAAATCGTAAAACTTTCTAGAGCCAATGAAAATAATACTGCAGCTAA
Organism: Laticauda laticaudata; assembly: GCA_004320025.1. Lineage (NCBI taxonomy): Eukaryota > Metazoa > Chordata > Lepidosauria > Squamata > Elapidae > Laticauda > Laticauda laticaudata. The sequence goes on along the minus strand of BHFT01007684.1, from coordinate 13,955 downwards.
ATAAAATGCTCAGCCCAAACAGAATGGAAGCTTTTGGTTATTCCAACTCTGACCTTTTGTGTACATAACATCAACAGAGTAGAAATGGAAAGTAAAACGCCAAGTGATCCCTTCTCTATTCTGCATCAGGAATGAAACAGTTTGATAAGTGGGTATTATTTAATAACAATATGTACACTATTATTCCTGAAATCAGAATTTTCCTGAATTGGATGATCCCAAATCCTAATCAGTTTTCCTCCTGTTTTATCTATAAATCTTTTCTTTCTCTAAAAACCAGTAGATCTGTTCATCTTACTATTTTCGGCATCCTTCCCATGTCTCATAGTTGAAATTAACACATGATATTAGTTTCATCCTGACTTAACTTTGACTTATTTTTCCATTAAAATAATCTGGAAGTAATATTTGCAGCTATTTTTAAAGTATTTTACATATCTCATTTTACATTGATACAATTCATAAATAGCAAACTCAAATACATTTAAATGGGCAAAAGTCCATACACTTCCAAGAATATTCATTTATTACTTATAAAAAACTCCTAAAATGTATATAAAAGCAAATAGCTTAATCCAATCAAGGAAGACCCATGAAAATTTTCAAGAATATGTCAACTTGATTGCCAAAAGTGCAAATTGTCATTTTTAACAAAACTTAAGTAGAAACTGCAAATACAAAGAATCAATTATCAAATTGATAAATAAATACTGAATTTGACAAAGAAAAATAGAGAAGGCTCTGGCATCACAAAACAGCTAAATTAGGAGCTCTTGGTTCTATAGTTCAAATTAACACAAACTCAGATCTCACTCCCCCCTTTCAGTACAGAAATAATTCTATTAATCTACCTTAAACAATTGAAAGATTGCTGAAATTATATGTGAATTGTTTTGAGGACCAAACATGATACATAAATGTTAACTTTCTGTAATTGCTGAGTTTCTTGTTTCTTTTTACTACAAAAATAAATGCTTTCAGTATTGGCCTCCTGAGTTTTGGCAACAATATGTATACCTCCTACGCAGACATACAGGCACTGGAACAAGGTGACAAGAACTGCCTGGCTCTGACACAGAGCATTAAAATTGGCTATGTGATTCTTGTCACATAGGAATTGTAACTGCTGCTGCTTAAGAAGTATTCTCCCCCTACATAGGGCACAACTGAGGGGATCAGTCAAACGAAAAGATACATATTTTGAGCAAGAGGCATAATCAGTATCTGGTAGATGTATTAGACCCGTGATGCCAAATCTATTGCACACGTGCCAGAAGTGACACACAGAGCCATCTCCACCGCCATGTAAGCCATAGCCCCAGAGCAGGTCCACTGTGCAGGCGCACACGTCGCCTTCCCACCAGCTGATCGGTAATTGATGTACATGTGCGGGGGGTGGGGCATGCACAGAAGCATGTGGCATGTGTGGGCATCAGGAATGCATGCGCAGGGGCATGAGAGGCCCTGCGTGCATTGCCTTATGGGTGCTGGCACACGTGTGTGTGCATGCATGTGAGTACATATACTTTGGCAAATGAGGATGGAATGGTTAGCCATCACTGTATTAGACTTACTTATCCTGCAGTAAAGGGGCTGAGAGAGGAGAATGCATAATACATGGGCAGAAAGTACTAAATTACAAACCTTCAAATATAAGCCACATAAAATAAATACAAAAATAAATAAAATGGGAGAATCATAAAAATGAAAAAACAAATTATTTGCATAAAGGGTTAATATATTTTATTTATTTCTAAAATTTATTAGCTGCCCATATTACCAAAGGAAACTCTGGGCAGGTTATAGTCGTAAAATATATCTACATTAAAACATAAATAAATTAAAAACCGAAGATTAAAATCTAAGGACAAGTGGGGAGGGTGGAGGTGGAATGGGGGAGGTGGGATTTATTGTTACTCATCAACAACTTGCACTATGCTGTTCCACCAATGGGGCCCAGCCCAGGCCAACTGGCAGAGCCAGGTCTTTTACCTATGAAAGAATAGGAAGGTTGGGGGCAATCTCACACAGGACCATAAGATATTCCAAAGGAAAAGAACAAAGCAGAGAAGGCTCTCCTCCTGGATCCCACCAGCCGGAATAATTGGGCTGACAGGACCTACAGCATGCCTAATCTGCTCGGACAAGTGGGATGGGTTGATCAAGTACTGTACATGAATGGCTAAGATACTGTGCAGAACCATCAAGCTTCCCAGGCCATTTGTACAGAACCCAAGATTAAGAAAGCCACATTCCACAAAGGGATTTTTTTTAAATAACATTAATCAGAAACAAGAAAGAGAAGTTATTTTGTTTTAGAAAACTATTCTCTTAAATGAAGCCAACCATGCATCATAGTTTCAAGTTACAAAGAGATATAATTTCCTTTTGCACTAAACCAAGCAGTGTTTTGGAATTAGGTTAAGCTTCTAATTTTCTAAGGATTTGCCAGACTTTTTCTTGTTTAAAAGTCTATCACGTGATAACCAGGTAAATTTTATATCTGTATTTTTAAAAAGTTTCCTGAGGCCATAAAAATAATCAGTGTACAACATCTACATATACCATCTACAATTTAATTAAAACACAGAAATATTTTTGTTTGATGAAATCTATACATTTGCTAGAAACTGGCATATAAGTTAAGAATCAAAACTAGGAACAAGACAGAAAAGCTTTTTCAAAACTAATTATAAACAATTGTTTGGGTTTCCTATATTTGTATTTCTCTTCCCTCACCCCTACTCTGAAAAATTAATTTTCTATTTTTAAAAAAATCCAAACAATGCCAATTTTCTATTCTTTCCAGATACTACAACATCCAATAGTGTTTTATTTTTATCTCCAGACTTCTGATATTCATTTCATGTAAGTAAATTACATCCTTAATGTTATTTCTTCATACTGTCAAATGGAAAAACTATCATATTTGCGCCTACACTTCTGAGCATATCCAAGTAACTTGAACTCAGTTATAGAATTATCATAGACTTCATTCACACTAAAATGCTTCTATATTTTGCCCATTTTCTCTTTAGGAGGAAGAGGAGTTAAATTTAAACTAATTACTTGATGCAATTAATGTATGATGCAAATTATATTGTGTATATTGTATCTCAGAACTGTATCTTATTAGCATTCCCCTTTCAGTACTATCTCATAAAGTATTCCTTAAATACTCTCATGTAATATCCTATTCCTACCTCAGAGGGGTGCTGCGAGCATAAATTGTTTGAAAGGTGGTGAAGCAGATAAATTTATACAGAAATAAATTTCTTGTCCTTCCTTTTAGCTTGGGAGGGCATGTCAGTCGAAGCTTGGGTAGTAACAGTAACAATAAATGTTGCTAATTTGAATTTGTTTTTTCCATTTCAATATTTCAGAATTATTGTCAAAACTGTTGAATAACTCGTGGTGAGAAAGCCGATTTTCCCCTGTCGTCATTTACAGCTACCAGCAAAACTCTGGGTGGCCATCAGATGGGAGTAAAGCGTTAAAAGAGTTCTGGAGTGGCTAATCTGAACACCTTTCTATTCCTCTGATAGATTAATACTGAGTATGCCTGCTCCTATGGGCATCAAATAGAGGAAATCTCCCGTGGCTGTTATTTTTAGCTTCCTTCAGCCTCAGCTGTGACCTTTATTATAAAAGAAATCTACATTTCAATGAAACTGAGACTGTTATCTCAATAATAATAGTGTATCTGATGTACCCAACTCTATAGTATCTTGAAGCAAGGTCAGAATTTAACATTCATTTTACTTACAGCTATAGTGAGATGTTTTATCTTGCTGAATAGGAATAAGGTGTCCTTGGATAGACTTATTTTTGCTGTCATCAGGGAGAAAAGTAGATGCTGTAGTCCGCCTTATTAGGGTATTTTGCTATGAACACCAATTTTTCCTCTTCGGTGAAGAGAGGGCACTGTATCCTTTCTACTGGGGATTGTTTACAGGGAAGACAGGCAAAAATTGCTTTTTCTGGGCAACATGGTCACCACAGTATATAGGGAAATCTTTAGTAAATCTCTTCATTACCAAGCTGAAGTGGAAGCTGAGAAATGGCAACACAATGCAGTATTGTCCACAACGAGGGTATCCGTAATATATGGGTTATTTTCATTTTTTTCCTACAAGACAACTAAGGTGCCCTGGCACAACAGCACTGCTTGTATTTAGGAAAAGGTCAGTCTCTTTTCATCAATAAAAGACATTCCCAAAATGGTTGAGCACTGTGAAAAGGAAGCATACCCATACCTTTCTTTTGTGTAGATTTTGGAGGGAAAAAATAAGCAATTTTTCTGTGTCACAAAAATATAATTGGAGTTGGGGAACTGAGAAGGATTTGGCATCCCCTCCTACTATAGGGTGTAGTAGAAATAATTCAAGGCCAGCACTGAATCCCAACATAAAAATAGAAATAAGCTTTTTCTCTGTGCTACTTCTGTATGGGTGGGGCAATCGAAATTCATGGAAGGGGAAAAAAAGAGAGCTCAGACACGTTTGCCAATCCATCCAGCCAAAGCCGGTTTAAGCCGGCTGAGACTGGTTTCTGAGCTGGAATGAGACATCAACTGTTGTTTAGGCTGAGGATCTGCCGCACCAGGGCTGACTGGAATCTCTGGACTGGATCACTCACAGAACACCAAGAGCTACAGTCCCCTTGTTAAAATATGCGGCAGGAGCCCAGAGTAAATGCCATTAACAGCAGAGCTAAACGGAAGATGTGGACTACTTTGTGACATGAACTGGAGATCTTGCCTTCAGTAAAAGAAGCTGCAGGGGCTCCAACTTGAAATCCAGTCTGAGTTTTTCTTCTCTCCAGCTTTCCTGCTAGAACTGGTTTAGGGAGAAAAGGGGCCTCTCAAATTCAGTGAGAGCAGCTGCTGTAGAACCAGAGTGTGGGGGAGGGGTGCCAGCTCTTCTGCAAATGCAGATTCAGTGTGAGACAGCTAGGGGGGAGGGGAACAGCCTTCTTTTGTCTCAAACGTATTCACAATAGAAATGTGCTATGCTAACAGGAAAAAAAACGTACAACAGAAAAAAAATCACAGTTGTAAAATGTAATCTGCTGTAAACATGTGTGAACAGCACACTGACTGCACAACTCCTCCCATAACTTAGAAATGAGATTAATCCTAGCTAGGTGAGATTTTTCAGTCTTCAGAAAATCAGAATGTCCATGTGCAAACCAAAGTTTTTATTTCAGTAGGCACCAGAAATGTGTGTACAAAACAAGAAACGTTGGGTATAAAAGGCCACATTACTGCCACTATAAAAGCAATTGTTGGACTTGGGTACTGGCACATAATTCTGTTTGAAAATACAGTAAATTGCATAACATACAGTGCTAAGGTAATTATATCATGAAAACTAGTTTGTTTATTCACAAGTGATAGGTTCACATCATGCTTATCCAGCATAAGGTGAGGTACCATACTGAGATGGGAGACAAAGTCCAATTTCAGAGAAATAAATATGACATTTTTACTTCTTTGCCAGAATCCAGTGTGGCATTTTGAGGTCTTGGCAATTTTCTTCACAAAAGAAATTGGGGGGGGGGGGCCGCTCAGTATGTAAANATTTTCTTCACAAAAGAAATTGGGGGGGGGGGGCCGCTCAGTATGTAAAAGTTTCACAATCCATTTCCTTGATCTTGGTCTAGGGAACTCGTTTCATGTAGATCAGGTCTACATAATTACATCATAAAGGAAATTAATAACCAGGAAGTGAAAAGAAAAATAAATGTCTCTGACTTTGTGCTCCCTTGCCAAGTTGCAGCAAACACAATTTGGACTTCTGTGTATAACCTTTAGGCTTGACCTGTTAAAAACTAATATTTCCATATTCAATTCATGTTACAAAGGAATATAGTATTATCATACAATTTCTAGAACTCTTTCAAATACTGATTTGAACATATTACCGTAATTCAATAAATATATGTTCCTATTTCATGTTTGATGGAAAAATGATTCGACTAGGTGAGAATCGGTTTAGCCTTCAGACCTCTTACTATCTTTGTTGCTTTTCTTGACACTCTTTTTAGGGTTACGGGATCTTTGTATCGCGGTGACCAGAATTAGACACAGTATTCCAAGTAGCCTCACTACCGCGGTATAAAACAGCAGTATAATTTGTGATTTTGATGCTAGCCTTCTGTCGATGCAATCTAGGACTTCATTGACTTTTTTGGCAGCTGCAGCACATTGCTGGCTCATACTTAAGTAGTGGTCCATTAAGACACCTAGATTCTTCTCACAGCTGCTACTACTGGTATGTTACTACAAACTGATATATACATCTGTTTTTTGAAAGCCTGTTTGATCTAGTGGTTAAGGCACCAGGCTATAAAGTTGGAGACAAAGAGTTCTAATTCTGCCTTAGCCATGAAACCAGTTGGGTGACCTTGGGCCAATCACTCTCTTTCAACTCAACTCACCTTACATGATTGTTGTTGTGAGGAAAATAGGAAAATGAAAATGAGTGGAAATGTCCACTGCCTTGAATTATTTGTAAAAAAAAAATAAAGGTGGGATATAAATATATACATGCATATATACATGCATAAACAAACAATTTTATCCTGGAAGTTAGCTTACTGTAAATCTGTCTCACTTATGGACTAGGGAAAAGATAAAATAAAGACCCTGCAAGGGCAAATCTGCACCATTGTGAGCAGGCTGCATGTTTTGGATTCAAAGGAAGAGATGTTTGGAGTATGCAAAGATACTTACCTAGTACTTCTTTAAAACAATTGCTTCATTTCCTGCTCTCTGCAATTGCAAAACTATCCCAGGGAAAGATAAATTTGACTTGAAGAGCAATTCCAGGTGATATATGTTCGTCCATGTGTGCTCCAGGGCACAGTTTCCTTTTTAAGCGAAAGTGTTCCAAAGTATTCCTGTATTGTCAGGCACAAAGGGGAAATGTCTTTATGCCTAAGAAACCCTGCTGGAGAGAATGGAACAAGTGGATTTATATGATCAGAAATGAAATAATTTTTTAAAGTTTGTTTTGCAATAAATATGATTAAAATCCTGTTAGTATCACCAGAAAATGAAAACCTTTACAAGTTCATATATGAGGTTATCTTCTCTCTTATTCTGATAGTATCTTGTGTGGGATTGGATTGCTATATTCTCTTTCTCATTTGCTCAGAGAGCCAATTGATTAAAAAGACTAAAAAGTTTATTTACCAATAATATTGGATGAAAAATTATTGTAAATCGTCTCTGCTCAGAAAACATCAATAGTTATTTGTCATCATTTACAGAAATATAGTTTACTATGCCATCCAAGTTACTTTCTTTTAATAAACTTTGATGGATTCATCTTCTTCCCCTCCCCCTTCACTTTGTGCTCTCTCTCCTCATATTTCTTTCTCTGAGATCTCTTCTGTTCTGCCTAGCACTCTCTGAGAAAGTTCCAATTACTGTTTACTTGCTTTAATGGAATGTCACTGTTTTATCCCCGAAAAAGATTTTTAAAAAATCAAACAATTTGAAGGATAAATTCAGGAGATTAAATGCTACCCCTCATTTGATCCTAGGTAGAGGCTAATGTCTGGAATAGATTCTCCTGCTCGAGCAGGAGTTGGACGACTAGATGACCTCCAAGATCCCTTCCAACTCTGTTATTCTATGCTTTCTAGTATGATATTCACTGTTTCGTACAATGTTATGAAAGTATAAAGCTTTTTTTTTTAAATTGTCTTGTAAAATTTAGTTCTGTTTGTACTATTCATTGGAAAGTGTGTACAGATCCAGAGTTCCTTGAAGAAAGTTGCATAGAGAACTATGATGAATGGAAACTAAAGGAGCAAAATAAAACGAAGGCATCTAATAATTAGGTTGTCAATTTGAATTTGATAATTTACAGGTTCTAGAACATGCAATTAAGCAGACAGTCTGTCAGCTTTTTATTTGGTAAATTTATATAGTTCCCATCTCAGATAAGTCTCTCTGAATGGCATACAAAGTTAAAAACATAGTACAGCAAAATAATAAAAAATAACCATAAGAATAATTTTAAAACATTAAAGCATTTTTTAAACATTTATAAGAAATAGAAAAGTAATCTTGGGAGAACACAATCAATAAAACAGACATTTAGTGAACTCTATACCACCACAACTAGATCCTCAGGCTAGATGCCGAATTCATGTTTTCACACCCTTTCAGAAGGTCAGCAAAATTGCCAATCTGATCTCAGGGAGTATGATGTTCCCAAAGGTGGGTATCATGGAAGAAAAGACTCTTTACCTGCATCCGGTCAGATGCATTCTTTCATGGATGGGAACCACATATCCTTCCTGCCAGACTAGATGGGACAGGGCGATGTAATTGGGAAGAGACGGTTACTCAAATAATCCATCATTTATATTTTTGTTTGAAAATATAAAAATGGTACAAATGTTTATATTGTTAAGAAACAATTTTCTGTTATACAGATTTGTAACTACTTGATGCACTATTCACAAAGTCCAGTGCTATGTATTGATTATAATATCAGATCTGGACCATGGTCATCATTGTAAAGAACTGTCTGTCATTCTATGGTAAAGTAGCTGAATCAACTTCATGAATTTCTTCAAGCACCCATAATAAGTCAGAATAATCCAGAGAGCCTCCCTGTTTACATTGTCAAATACCTTAGCTATGTCAATAAAAACAGAGTAAAGAGGCTTCTTCTGCTCAATTTACTTCTCCTGGATTTACTTCACGATAAATACAGTATCTGCTGTATTAATCGTCCTTGATTTATGACTTAAGGACTATCAATCATTAAATGAACACTGCAGTCATTAAGCAAATCAGTTTCCCCCAATAGACGTTCTTTGCTGGGAACTAGAATTAAGCAGCAGAAACTGGCAAAAAAATGTTGCAAACTGTGTTTGTGTGATTATGGAATGCTGCAAAAAAACACAAAAATCAGCCAGTTGCCAAGTACCCAAAATGCAATGATGTGACCATCATAACTTCGAAAACAGATTGTAAGTAAGTGTTGAGGGGTTTGTGATAACTTTGAAAGGCCACTGAGTGATTGATTGTATATATAGGACTACATGTACTTTGTTCTGGCTGAAAGCCACACTGTGTCTCTGGCAGATTTCTTTCCAAGACAATGGTAAGTTTGTTCAAGAAAGTGCAGGCATAAATTTTGCCTGCAATAGACAATAGTGAGACAACTGTAATTTCCTCCGTCTAACACATATTCCCTCTAAGAAATAATAAATACTTAACTAACCTGAGAGCATAAAACAAGAAGGTATAAAATATAATAAAACACTGACAATTAACACTATTAATTTAATATTCCAAGGGAGAGAAACTTGCACCAACTGGTCTCATAAGCTTGTGATATATTCTATTAGACAAAAGTATTGATTAGGGATGTGGCAGATTTCAAAACGTATCAAGCCCACTGATAATTATCCCTTATTGTACCTAAAAGAAGTGAGAATCAATTAAATGGGCCTACTAAACTAATCAACAACACAAAATAAGGAATAGCATTAGCTATAGAAGTGTGTAATGATGGCCCTGAAGAAGGTTTGGGGCAATTGTTAGTCAAACATGAACTTAGACAGCAAAAACTAAGAAAGAAACTGCCATGTCTTGACTTTCTTGGATATAAGTGTGAGGGAAGGAAATACCTTTGTTTTCTAAACACAAATGCCCTGAGTATGGGAGACAAATCAAGTGTGAAAAAATGGACTTGTCCAGGGATGGGATCTAATCAGTATAACTACCGGTTCTGTTGCTTTGCGTCACGTGCGCATATGCGTGCGTGTCACGTGAGTCGTGCAAGTGCAACTTACGAACTGATGAGCTGCCTGGACAGCTGAGCAGCGCTGTGTGCAAGTGCGCAGTGGTTGAAAAAGCATTTTTTTTTCCTGCTTTTTTAACTGCACTGTGTTGGGAAAGGTCAGGTAAGAGTCTGGGTGGGCAGGCGGGCCAAAACAACAGCAGACATAGAACCGGTTCTATGTATGCTCTCTGTTTGCTGCTTTTCATAGCAACCGGTTCTACAGNCAGCAGACATAGAACCGGTTCTATGTATGCTCTCTGTTTGCTGCTTTTCATAGCAACCGGTTCTACAGAAGTGGACAGAACCGATAGAATCCCACCCCTGGACTTGTCTTGACAGAAATAAATGTTGGCTCTCTCATTTAACTTTTTTAATTAGAAAACTTCCTTAATGGGAATGCTATACAGATAGTACACAAAATTCGCTTAACAACTGTCTCAAAATTCACTTAGCAGCAGTCATTAAATCAACTGTTATAAGTCAAGAACAGGGAACAAACTCTACATTCACTAGTACTGATGATGTAACCTAGACAAGTAATGAAATGTCTGCAAGAAAACAACCAAACACTGAGAGAATCAAGGATTCATGGTTATTATGTATAACTTTAAGTTGCTTAAAAAACTAGTCATATATATTTATTACATCTATTGCATTTGTAAGATGTAATAATTAATGTATAAAAATTAAATTAACAGGATGTGTATGTGTGTGTGTGTTTGTATGTTATATATACTGTATGGATATTCTATAACAAGGTGTCAAACTTGATTTCATTGAGGGTCACATCACGATTGAGTAGGCAATTTGTCTCAAATGCTTTGTTTTTATTTCAGATCCAAATCCTACCAAAATTTAAGAACAATTATGTTGTTTTTTTAAAGACTAAGAAAGAATCACTGAGAGTTGCATGATACATATGTTTAATAAATTATTTCAAATAATATCTACTAGGTATCTGCACTCTATTTATTTGCCCATAGTTAGTACGTGAAATTTAAGAACGTCCTGCTTCCTTTTCTATGAGATGTGTTTCTCTAATTTCTGAGGTTCTTTTGTCTGTTTATTTTCTACTGGTAGTGTCATGTTTCTCACAAAATAAGTGGATAATCTGTGGACAGGGAGGTAAGGCGACGGCCTGCACTGCGTCCTCCTCCAAGCTGAGCCCCACCAAGTGAGCGCCTCTGCCCGATGCCCATGCCACTTCAGCATTTGGAGCTGCTGGCGCATTTGGAGGTGCGTGGGGACAGGGACGGGCTGGGTGAGGTATGGAAAGGACGGGCAGCTTGGGCTCTCCCTGCCGGACCTGCTGGCCAGGGAAGCAGCACTGCCGTCACCTTGCCTCCCTGTCCGTGTATGGGTGGGTGCTATCACTGCCTCAGGCAGCCTCTCCTGGTGGCCCCTTCAGGTTCGGGCTGGAGGGACTTGGGAAAGAAGCCAAGCTTGGGTCGGCCCGGCTCTTTTGCTTGGCAGGCAGGCGCACACCTGCAGCTCACTTTCCCGGCCCTGCCCAGCCCGCACGGCTCTAGTGTGGCCCTGGCAGAATGAGCGGAGGGCCCAGCGGGGAGGCGCTCGCTACCTTGGCAAGAGCTCCACTGCCAGGCAGGAGGGCCCACCTGTCAGCTGCACTGGGAGCCCCAGGCAAAGCTCTTCGTGCTCTGCCTGGTGCCAGGCAGGGATGGCGGCTGGGTGCTTCTCCCGGGGTGGGCCAATCCTGCGCTGCGGCCTGGGGAGATTCACCTTCCCACATGGGGCTGGGCTGCCCTCTCGGGCAGGGGAGGCTTTGTCGTACCAGTAGTAGGGCGTCATTTTTAAAAGAATTGGCTTTGCCTTCGAAGGCGAAGGGAAGGCGGTGCTCCAGGGAAGGCAGCGACAGGAGCACCTGAAGCCGAGTGTCTCCTCCAGGTTCCATTTGCAGGGAGGACCCCTGGCTGGTCGTGTGTGGCTGTGCCAAACACCGTGGCATTGCTCTAAATGCCACTGCAGCATGGGGAGAAGGGAAAGCAACGGTGGCAGGTCTCCCGATACAAGTGCCCCACCAAAGCCAAAGTCAACACAGGCAGCCCCCCCTGCCATTCCCCCCATTTCACATGTTTAATATAGGCCTTAATTTGGGAGAGGGGCTTACTTTAATTTTATGTCTATAATTTTATGTCCTCTTGGGGGAGGCCGTATTGTTGGAGAAACATGGTAGAAAGAGCTGTCATTATGTTCTGATGTTTGTTTTGTTCAAAGGTTATCATTTGCCATGGAGTTTGCCATCTTCTCCATCCATCTTCCCTGCCCTTTCTTTAAAATTCTTCTTCTATGCATAAGAACTCTGCTTCAGACTTTCTTCTGAGTTTTCCTTATAGTTATCTCCCCAAGTGAGCTAGTCTATAATTACCACTAGCTTAGTTGCATTACAGATAGTCCTCAAGTTATAACCATAATAGAGTCTGCCTATTATGCTTATATGTTATAAAAGTTGTAAAATGGATTAGTCCTGTGACAAAACCAATTTTACTAGGTTTTTGCAGCAGTTGTTAAGCAAAAACAGTCATGTGTGATTGCCAGTTGTTAATAGCAATAGCACTTAGACTTATATGCTGCTTCATAGTACTTTATAGCCCCCTCTAAGTGGTTTAGAGTCAGCATGTTGTCCCCAACAATCTGGGTCCTCATTTTACTGACATTGGAAGAATGGAAGGCTAAGTCAACCTTGAATTGCCAACAGGATTAAACTGTTGGCAGTCGGCAGAATTGGCCTGCAATACTGCATTCCAACCACTTTTAACATTAAGTTGATGCATTGTTTTTATTTTTTATAAATTCTCCTGTAACTGAGCTTTTGCAACCAAACACAAACAATTCTTCTCAACAGGAAAAGTAGATATAACAGAATGACCACAGAAAAAAATAATATTTCCCACAATAGAAAGCAAATAGAAAAAAAGGAAATTCCCATCAGAAGTTAAAAGAAATTTTAAAAATTTAAAATTTAAAAATTAGTAGAATACAAAATTCTTGTTGTGAAAATCTGATGTAAATATAAATAAATTCTAATAATTTTCATTACCTTGGAGATCACTGTCAACTTCTGGAAAAAGCAAAATAATTTGCAACTCCAAAATATAGTGGTACCTGATTACTCAACTGCTTCAAAACTCATCAAATTTGGTATTCAACACATTTGAACACCAAAATATTGTCCCGATAATCGTTGTTGGTTTGATACTTGATATGCTGCAATAGGAAGAGGGGGAAGGCTATGGAAAATGCACAGGAAGTTGGCCATGCTGGGAAGGTCATTACAAAAGAAAGCAGGGGACAGCTGCAGAGGGCAGACAAGAAATCACCCATGCTTGGAATATCACTGAAATAGAAAGGGGTGTGTGTGTGGAGAGCAGATAGGAAATCCTTTCCACCCAAAACAAAGGTTCATGTGGTAAGTCACATGATTTGTTTAGTACTCATCATTTTTAGAACTTATCATGCCTCCCAAAACCAATCAACAATAAATATTGAGGTACATTGTAAAGCAGTAAAAAGACATAAAAATTCATAATAAAATCTAGCAAGGGTTATAATAAATCAGCATTCAACCAGTTGATTAATAAAGATAACAGTCAAAATAAAAAAATATATTTCAAAAGATACAGTTAAAGCTGAGGCATGCTTAAAATAAATAAAATAACTGAAAGAAAGATGGATCAACCATCTGACTGCTCCTACTGAAAATTGCAACCATTGAAATTCTTCCCAATTTGGTAAACCATCATTAGAGTCGTCTTGGATCATTCCTAGTTGCTCCCATTGAAATCTGGGAACCATACCGCAGCAAAATCAGCTATTTGTTGACAGAAATTAAAAATCGCCCTGCCACTCTGTGTACCACCTTTGAGGACTCCTGCAAAGCGTTTGAATCTTAATGACATAACCATGGAGATGCTGCAGTGGTGCAAGAACCGGTTGCAAGGTTACTTTTTCAGTGCTGTTGTAACTTTGAACACTTGCTAAACAGCAATCTTTAAGAGAGGATTACTTATGGTCTGTATAGGACTTACAACAGGAATAGGATTCTTTAGGTTTCTTTCCCACTCCTCTCAAAAGAGAAAAATTAATAAAGCGCTCTCTCTCTCTCTCTCTCTCTCTCTATATATA